>OZ001255.1:4785031-4840711 GCA_963924025.1 Ischnus inquisitorius | reverse complement strand
AATCATCAGCCCAAATTATTATAATCATTGTTATGGCAATTCGATCATTGATTCTAATTCTAACAAAGGACTAATTCGATGAATATCGAAAAAATAAAAATCGTATGAAAGAAAAAATGAAAATAAAATTAAAGCCTATAAAAAAAAAAAATATTTTGCAGTCTTCTAATAAGAATAATAATAACAATCATGATATAATAATAATGCTAATATTAATGAACATATTATTGTATAATAATAAATATTGCTATTATTATTGCTATGATAGGCCAAATTCGATTAAACCAAAAGACTATAAAAAAAAATAAAAAAAAATTGTACGCCAAAAAGAAATATCGTTTCTCGCGGTGAAATTTTTCTCGCTACCGAAAAGTGTGAAAAAAGTTTGCCCTGCCGCGAGATGCCGGAGGTATCGATTGGATTCTTCGAGAGTCACTCGATTCGAAGAAGAGACGATATATATATCGGGAGGCGGCGGGGAAGGAGAGACGCTCGGTGAGGGATGGGATTCGAGCCGTTTCTCTCGATACTCCTCTCTCGCGCGCGGACTGTCCGGTCCAGAGAGATACGAGATGACGTTCGAGATATCGAGATCCTAGAGGTGTCGGTGCTTCTCCGATGGTGTCGTTCTTTCTCGTTCAACTTTTTTTTTTTTTTTTTTTTTTTTTTTTTTTTTCTTTTTGTATCGCGAAGAGAGAAGAAGCGAGGCCGCCTCTAATATTCTTTTCCCTCGTCGAAGTTCATACCACGGTCTCTCGTGAGACGACGAGAAACCGAGGAGGAAAAAAGAGGCCTCGGCCGTGGTGGATGGTAGAGAAAAGCGCGCTGCGAGCCGTGAATACCGCGCGGGACCGATCGGCTCGGCACGCGGCTCTCTCTGACAGGCCGAACGTCATTACACGATGACTCGACTATCGGACTTCACTGATGCACGCGCGCCTGTGTTCGTGCGTCCGACACTCGGCAGTGAGAGAAAAAAAAATCGGATAAATATTTGATCGATATAAATTGATTGAATTTTTTTTTTTTTTTTTTTTTTTGTTAATAATTTATATTGTTCATTTATTTTGAGCAGTGCACAATTCGTGCGCGTTTTTCAGACTTATGAAATTGCATTTGATTTGTACTGACTTTTTTTTATTTATTACATTTTTTCAAAATAATCTTTATTGTTTATTATCGACAGTGGAATTTTCGTGGGGAATTTCGAGACATGTTGATTGCATTTATTTTTTCCTCGAACTGAAAAAATCATTCAAGGGTTAAAAAGTGTTAGCTATTTTATTGTTTACTCCAAGATTTTTACACGGTAATCAGAGTTCCGAAAATCGATTGTAATTTATGTCTAACTGAAAGTTAGAAAAGAAAAAACATTTGAATGAATGTTAAATCGATATGAACTATTTTACAAAAATAAAAATTTATAATAACTGTGAATAACGATCGATTATTATTGTTTTATTTAAAAAATAATTGACAATGAGTAATGTATAATAATCGTTGATTGTAATTATTATTGATTAGTGAAATTTTCTGACCGAACGTTCGAGACGAAAAATTAATATTTTTTATATTACTTCAGAAAATTAAACATATCGTCAAACGAATTTCAAAACGTCACCGCATTTTCCTCAAGTATTAATATTAATCTCGAGTATCCTTGAAAACGATTCTTAATCGATTAAAAATTGAAAATAGTAAATTTTCAAACTATGACGCAAAAAAAAAAAAAAAAAAATTATAATAGAGGGTCCAAAAATATTTTGGTTCAAAAGTAACGAGCGCGAAGCCCGACGTACAATTCGCAAGAAATATTTTCAAAAATACATCATATTATTATTTTTATATTTGGAAATATATATTTTTTTTCAAAATTTTTTTTTTAACTAAAAAAATTAAAAAATAAAATTAAAATGAATAAATAATAATTAATAATTATAAATTAATATTAATATTAATATTAATATTAATATTATTAATAAATTAATAAATTAATTTATTAAAATTAACAAATTTCTTTTTCTTAATATATTTTTAAAATTTATCGAAAGTTGAAGAAATTTTTGCCTCCGCAATGGTTTATTTGGGAAGTTTATTTTCAACGAGAGGAGGAATTCGCGACGTCATTGGAGAAGCACACGTCGCGAGGCGGAGAAGCTCGCCCGATCGAACAAAACGAGCCGGTGTCCTTCAATATCCTCGAGCAGTTATCTCATCGTCCCTCCCCGGCACTGGACCTATTTGCGTCTCGGAATCGTCGCGCGCTTGTGTTCCCTTCCTCCTTATCGATTCTCGATTATCGACCTGCTTCAATTAGTCTCCGCAGTGACAGATTCCGATTGTTCCCTAATTATACGTCGTTAGCAATCGGATCTCGTCTCGAGGAGGCCCAACGTAATCGGCGAGATTTGGCGCTAGATCGTAATCGGCTCGTCCGGTCTCCACTGTCTTCAAGGATTTGGCCCGTAAGATATCTCACTGCGGGATTGTGAAGCAAAGCTTGCCTCGGAAACGGAGACACTGAACATAGAGCAGAGAATCTCCGAATGGGTTTCGCCGAATTTAAGGGGTTCGAGCGTAAGCTGTTCATTTCGCATAAGTTCGAGGAAATTGAGAGCGAACTGCAAACACTTCTCGATGGTATAAAAATCTGAAAAAATTCATACCCATTGAAGGTACTAAAAATATTAATATTGCAGAATAATAACTGCAAAAAGTTATTAACAAATTGATGAAAAATAAAAATTCACACACATTGAAGGTACTAAAAAGATTAATATTGCATAATAATAATTGCAAAAAGTTATTAACAAATTGATGAAAAATCAACTTGTTAAACAAATTAACGGTAACTCAACTTTGTTTTTAAATGAAAATGATTCGTTCATTTTACGAAAAACATATTAATTTTTTCAGATATTCATTTTTATCTTGAATTTTCTTGTTTTTTACATGGAAAAATGTGCAAAAATCAAAATAAAGATAAAAATCTGGAAAAATTCATACGTTCTCCGAAAAATAAACGAATCATTTTCATTTAAAAACAAAGTTGAATTACCGTTTATTTGTTTAACAAGTTTTTTTTTCATCAATTTGTTAATAACTTTTAGCAATTATTATTATGCAAAATTAATATTTTCAGTACCTTTGATGGGTATGAATTTTTTCAAATTTTTATACCATCGAGAAGTGTTTGCAATTCCCCCTCAATTTTCTCTTTCCAAAAATTAATAACAAATTAATGAAAAAACGAACTTATTCTACAAATTAGCCGGCAACCTTATTTTTTTTTCTGATGATAATGAATCGCCCATTTTTCTTAAAACGTATTAATTTTTTCAAAATTCTTTCTTGACTTTGCATTTTTTTTTTATTTTGAAAAAGGGGTGGGAAAATCACGAATTCTCGATATGTACTTTAAGAACGTTCATTATTCTCAACAAGCTTCCGGATCGATCGAGTAGATCCACTAATACAGCCTTAAGAATTAAAAAAAAAATTCAACAAATTGAAAATCAACGAAAATTATGAAAAAATTCATACGTATTTAGAAACAATAACAAATGATTTTCATCAGAAAAAAAATTAGATCGACGGGTGATTTGCTAAACGAGATTTTTTTCAATCAATTCGTTAATAACTTTTTCAAATTATTATTACACATAATCAATCTTTCGACCATCTTGATTTGCACTGTATTGTTTTTTTCGAATTTTTATCTCATTGTAAAACTATTATTAGAGTGTAAATATCAGAGCTTTTGTCGCAAAATGAATAATTCATAACCAAAAATCAACGACACGGAAGAAAAAGGAAAAAATAGCCAAAAATATAGATTTTTTCAATTTCGGTTTTGTTAATTGAATTATTTGAACTTGAATATTTATCGTCATTCGATGAATCTTGATTTTTTTTTCTGCGTTACGAATTTCTCTTCATCGTTTAAATTAACAATTGGCACTTCCAAAAGTTAATTTGAAAATAGACGAGGTCGAACGCAATTTTTCGATTTTCAATTTTCCATCCATATGGACCAAATCTTCATATTCATATTCGAATGAAAAGAATTGCAATTTTTTATCGACACAAAATTCAATTTTTCAATAAATACCAAAACCGCTCCAATTCTAAATTGATCCAAAATGAACGATTGAAACGAAAAAACAAAAAAATCTTATATTTCTCACCGAGAGCAAAAAGTGCCTCAATTACACGAAAAAAGGCTCAATTTTTTATCGCTACTTAAAAAAAAAAACTTTTTATTTTTACTACCTGTCATTTTTATTCGAAATTTTATTTAAAAAATTTTTTTTTTTTTTCAAAAGCCCCTTCGAATTTTGTCACACGCTGCACAAGACGTTTCGAACGAAGAACCGAATCATCGACACCCCCGAAGAAGTTTGTCGGGTTATTTTCTCATGACAAGTCTCGATTGTTCGATAATTACGCGTCGTTAGAGATACGATCCTTTATCTCGTTGAGCCAATCTTTGACGCTCGATTCTCGGCCGTTCCGGCTGTGAGTGTGAGTAACAGTTAAGGCGCGCATAGAGCGCGGTGCGCGACGAGAGAATCTCTTCCGGGACGTCTCTCGGCGTGTCGCCGGGGTGTGAGAAAACGTATCTACTAGCGCCGCGGCGAAGCGGAGTTAGTAGATAGTGCAGTGATACACAGACACGATTGCATCGCGAATTTTATTGACGTTTTTTTTTGTCACTCTTCCTCGCTCTGTTTCTCCGCAAGATAAATATCGAGAACAGTGGGAATGAGAAGAGAAAAAAAAAAAAAAAAAAAAAAAAAAAAAAAAAAAAAAATAGAAAATGAATCGAAACGATCGCGAGACTGCGAGTCTCTCGTCGTGTTTGAGAATAAGAATTCTCGGCGATCAAAGCAAGAGCCGACGATGTGTCTCTTGGCCCGCGCGCGCTCGCATCGCCTCAC
Source organism: Ischnus inquisitorius (assembly GCA_963924025.1). Taxonomy (NCBI): domain Eukaryota; kingdom Metazoa; phylum Arthropoda; class Insecta; order Hymenoptera; family Ichneumonidae; genus Ischnus; species Ischnus inquisitorius. Next base: position 4,835,771 of record OZ001255.1, on the reverse strand, counting down.
CTTCAATAAAGCTATCTTAGCATCTCTAATATCTCCGCTCGTTCCTCGTGATCTTCTGTCGTGATCATTTTTTATTGTTTTTTTTTTTTTTCTTCACCCACTAAAGTTTATTTTACTATTTTTGCGACTCATTAGAAAAGCATCGAGCTATTGAGTGCGAAAGGATAAAAAAATTGATCGAAATTTCATATTGTTCTTCGAGAAAATGTTGACATTCGTTTACTCAATTTATCGATTGGCAATAATCGATAATCGATCAGTGACAACGAGACAATTTCGGTGTTGATCGTATCGAAAATTATTCATTAAAATTGCTGAACAATTTCGTTTCAAAATCAATTTGGAAAAATTGAATAATTGAAAAAATCTTTTTGAATTTGTTCTTTTTATCAACAAAATGTTCTGAAACTTGAAAATTTGGAGAATAACAACAATAATAATAATAATAATAATAATAATAATAATAATAATAATAATAATAATAATAATAATAATAATAATAATAATAATATAATATTTAACATATTTTTTTGATAATTCATAAGTGCGTTTGTAAAAATTGAAAAATGTTATCAATCATTTTTGAGTATGTTGATATATTGAAAATTGTTTTCCGACGTATCTTCGAGCGAATTTAAAGGATTCTTTTTATTGATAGCTCCGGCACGAACCGGAAGTGTGATTGAGGCGTTTTAGTCGGCTCATCTCGGCTCGCTTGGATCGTGCACTTTATAAGCTCGAGCAAAGTACCCGACACCTTTATAACAGCCGGTGCCTTGTTCATCGTCGCCGACGAGAGTAAAAAAAAAAAAAAAAAAAAAAAGAAAAGGAGAGAAAAAAAAAGAGACACGTCAGCTGTTACCGCGGTCACGTACAGGCTCATACTTACGTATTCACTCGAGTCTCCGTCGGACGCTTTCGCTGCTTCCCTCGTTCGCTTCTCCCGTCCTCGCCACCCCGAGACGACGATATTACGCTCGAGAGATGCAACTTCTAGCGCCTCGCACTTACCTGTGCAAATTACATACCGATTTCGCGCGCAGCTCCGAACGCCGACGGTAACGACAGAGTCGACATGTCGAACGGAGCGCGATGAGAAAAAGGAAATTAATTAATGAAAAACTTTTTTTTCGAATTTTTTTTTTTTTTTTTACAAAAAATAAAAAAATATTTTTTTTTTTATTTGACGAATTCTTTTTTTAAATCAATGAAACAAGATCGAAAAAATAATAAAAATGAAGAATCATGATTTTGACGTAAGTTTTTTGTTGTTCATAGTTTTGAAAAATACAAAGTAATTTTTAGAAATATATGTACTGATAATAGAAATGGAAAACGAAATTCTTCTAAATAAATAAAGAAATAAAGAAAACTCATTTCGATGAAAGTAATTATTAATTCACAGTTTCAAAAAATACAGATGGAGATTAAAAAAAATGAAATATCAAAAATGGGAAATAAAATTCTTTTAAACAAATAATATAAAGTAGCTTCGATGGGAGTCATTTTTAAATCATAGTTTTGAGAAACACATGCGAAAACTTCGGTTTTCTTTTCTTCGAGCTAAACATTCACCATTTATTCATTTTTCTTATTATTAATTTTTTTTTTTTATTATTTCGCTACACATGTACAATTTTTCAACAATTTCGCACTTGTTCGCAAGAGACGCCGATATTAGTATCTAAAAAAAACTTATCGTCAATTTATGAATTCTCGTTAACGCTTCGTGGATCGACACTTTTTTCTCGTGACTTCCGGTCTTGAATTTTTTTTTTTTTTTTTTTTTTTTTTTTTTTTTTTTCAATATCATACACATTAATTCAAACGCGAGAAGAGGATCGGGATGTTTCGCCGTGGATTCGTGGGTCGTAATTAATCGCGTCGAGGACCCCCACACGGTTGGGATTCTTCTCTTCTTCTCGCTGTCCCGTCGCTGGCTCCCGCTTTCTTACCATCGAGACTCGCGAGAGGCTTGAAAGTCTCCGGGTCGCCGCAACGGTCCCGCGGTTATTTATGCCCTTGGCCATTCTGTTCTCGGGGGGTCCGGCGGCGTCGCTCCGCTTTACGGGAACGCAATTCGCCCGCAACAATTAGTTATTTATGGGGCGTTCACGCCTAAGGTACACCACGCCGGCTACCAGACAGCCGCTAACTCGGGGTCTTAAGGTAGTACTCGCGGTACAGTCCGAGGAAGTGCCAAATTCGGCGAGAATTTTGAGCGTTTTGAGAATTTTTTCGAAAAAAAATAAATAAAAAAACGAAAAAAATAAATCATATATAAAAAAACACGAAAAAAAAAAATCATATATAAAAAAATACGAAAAAAAAATCATAAATAAAAAAAATACGAAAAAAAGGAAGGATTTTGAAAAATCGATTTTGCGTAATAATAATTGCAAAAAGTTAACAAAATTTATTTGAAAAAATCTCGTTCAACAAATTACTCGGCATTCTAACCTTTGTTCACGACGAAAATTATTCGTTACTGTTTTTAAATTCGTAGGAATTTTTTTTCGAATAATTTTCTTCTTTTTGGAATTCTTTGAAATTTTTTTCAAATTGCTTTTTTTCAAAGTCAAAGAATAATGGGCGGTCTTATAACGAATGCATATTCGAAATTCAAGATTTTCCACGCATTTTTCGAAAGAAATAAAAAATTCGGTCGGGAATACATTTTGAAAAATTGCATACGTTTAAAAAAAAAAAAAAATATTTTTGATCGGTAAAAAATTAAATATTGCCGGCTTAATTACCTTAACAACCTAACTTTTTTTTCGAATAGAAATAATTTGTTAATATTATCTAAACGCGTATGATTTTTTTTTTCGATTTTTTTCCAATCGCTCAAAATTTCGTTTTCCTTCGTAAGTTTTGTTCGAAAAACGAAATTTTAAATAATCAGAACAATATCCGAAAAATTCATAAATATTCGAAAAGATTAACGGATTATTTTCTTTTGAGCAAAAATTTGCTTGACTGCATGATTTGTTGAATAACTTTTTTTTAAATTAATTTCTCAACATCATTTTAGTTGCATTATTATGCAAAATCATTTTTTTTTCGCGCATTCCACATTTCAGATTTTTTTTTAGATCGGGTAATGTTCAAAATTTTTTTAGAATCTCAACATTTCCTCGGACTGTACCGCTCGGACTACCTTAAAGGACCGGCCTAGTGCACAAAACTCTCGTCCCGTTTCGCCCATTGCTCCATGCAAAGTTTCCTCACACGTACATACAAATCCGACGATATTTACATTTTTCATATTTACAGTCTTGGAACATTCGAAACCAGTTTTTTCCTTCCTCTGTTTCGTAACGTGGAAATACCAATTTTTTATTTTTTAAAATTATTTTCAATAAATGTAAATTTTATGTATACATTTATTTATATATGTATATAGGTCCTATCGTCGTCGCTTCGTTTCTCGTTCGAAACGTCGTAAGGTTTACTCAATAAATCGATTGCTAAAGTACAATGTTATGTACAATAATCTGAGCTCCGCGGAGCTCCGAAATTTTTCATCAATTTAGAATAAAAAACATTAGAAAAAAAAAATTCTACCAACTAATGCAGACTCTACAAATGTATGCGTCGTAATTCCAAATAAAAAAAAAAAACAATTTTTATATTTAAAAAAAAATTGTTCTCAACAATAGAATCTAACAAAATTTATTTCGTCGATCTCGGCTCGTATTAAGCATTGTATTTTCGATATTAAACAAAATGAAAAAAAAAAATTAATTGTTATAATTAACAAAAAAATGTTTTTAACAATAGAATTTAACAAAATTTATTTCGTCGATCTCGGCTCGTATTAGCATTATATTTTCGATATAAAAAAAAAAATGAAAAAAAAAAATTAATTGTTATAATTAACAAAAAAAAATAATATAATCAACAATAGAATTTAACAAAATTTACTCGTCAATTTCGGCTCGTGTTAAGCATTGTATTTTCAAAATAAAAAAAATTATTCCCAAAAAAAATAATTATTTGTTATAATTAACAACAAAAAAAATTTAAACAATTATATTCAACAAAATTTGTTCCATCGATCTCGGCTCGCATATTGCCTTTTGCGGGCTTCCGGACAACTTGCAGAAACTATCGAAAATGTCTCCACAGAAACCGACGACGAGGGGCCCTTCGGGCGGCCGAGAGGAACGGGTCGTGAGCCGCGTTCCCGTGTTCTGCGGGTGTCCACGCGTGGGTGTTCCCGAATGAGCTTCACGCTGGGCCATCGGTGAGATTCACTCCGTTCCCCGTCTTATCTTCCATTACGATCGCTCGAGCGGGCCCATATATATATGTACATATATATATGACAGCATATACATATATACATACATGTGTAGTGTCTTTGAATGGGCCTTACGGCACGCACACGCGCGCACGCAGCGCAACACGCAACGCGTATTCCAGAAGCGTACGCCTCGCTCGTGGAATAATTAACGAGAATCTCGTACGCGCGCGAGCGATTTCTGGCTACTCGGAGTGGGGGAAAGGCCGGGGCCTTTCGGGGCCTTGCGACAAGTCGCGAGACCCGAAAGAGGGCCCACCGCCGCGCTACGCCGTCGACTTACAACTCTTTCGAGTCAGGTGCATCCGTTCTCGTGTTCAATTTTCTATGAAAAAAAAAAAAAAAAAAAAAAAAAACACGTCGATTGACGAGATTCGAAAAAGGGCCCGAGGAAATAGGCCCCGGAAAAAAAGCCCACCACGGTGAGACACTTCCGGGCCTCGCGTGCATCCGTTCTTTTTTTATTCTCTTTTTCGAAGAAAATTTTTTCGTGATTTTTCTTCAGTTCTTATTTAGATGCGGGCGAAATATTCGAGAAATTCGATTTTTGTGAAAAAAAATTGATTAGCTGTTAATTGAAATATCGATTTGACTTATTATTTATTATTAATAATTCGAGATCGACGAAAAAATGGAATTTTTCCTGGGGAATTTTTAGTGCAACTAAACAGATAGAAATAGAAAAAAATAGGGACTTTGAAAACACATGTCAATATTTTTTTCGGTTCACGAGAAAGTTTGAAAAACAATTGAAAAAAGAAAAAATTGGTGAAAAATTGGTTTGGGTCGCGGGCGAGTTTTGTCGATAATTCGGCTAGACGGGGGTGCTTCACGAGGACGACGATGTCGACGAGTCGTGATCGTAGTCCGTCGGCAGTGTGGGATAAGCTTTGTGCGCTTGCGTCTCGTATATCGGTGTACCGTCGATCGGCGCGCTGCTCGTCGATTGTACGTCGGTTTCGGTCGTCGAGGACAGATCGTAAGCTCCGTAACACGACGACGGCGGGGCTCATGACATCGGCGATTTCGGCGAGTAATGCCGGGGAGGAATACGATTGCTGCCTTCGGTGTAGTGATACCTACAACACAAATAACGAACAAAAATTATTGCAGACACCTCCGCTTTCTGTAAGTCAAAAATTTTTTTTTTGTTTAAAATTGTTCAATTTTTAATTTTTTTCGAAGTCATTTTTTCAAAAAGAGCAAAAGGTCATGGAAAAATGTCCTCGAATGAAAAGATTCGATGACGAGTGATTTGTTGAAAGAAAAAAAAAAAAATCATCAATTTGTTAATAACAAATTTGTTATTTGTTATTAACAAATAACATATAACAAATCTTATGTTTGTTATTAATAAATAACAAATAACAAATCTTATGTTTGTTTTATTGTTTGTTATTTGTTGTTTGTTTGTTTGTTATTATTATTACGCGAAATCAATCTGTTTAACGCCTTGTACATGCTCGATTTTTTTCAGATTTTTGTCCCATCGAGAAATGTTCGAAATGCTCACTTTTGGCCGGATTGTAAAGCAAGGACTGCCTCAACTCATTCATTTGTAATGAGCTCTGGTGTAAGCAGTGATTCCTCTCCCGCAGGAAGAATATCATCAAAAGCGCGTTTCTTAACTTTAAATTATCGTAAGCCTTTGCCCTACCGCAACATCTTGTGCGGCATCGAATTTCCACGGAAAGAAAGAGCCGAAAAGGCTTCCTCCGTTGCCCGAAACGTTTCTACATACATTTCTCCAGCCGTTGGGCCAGACCGAGACCGCCTCGCAGGTTGGGCGCTACGTGTGGTAACGCGTCTCCGACCACATATCAATCGCCAACCATCGATCCCGGAAGGCGTAACTCCTACGAGCTGGACGCGCGTGTCTTCAATGGCCAATAACTGTCGCCGTGCAAGCGACCTCATCAATACGTGAAGCAAATGCCGATAAACAAAGGAAAACCATTCCTGCGGAGAAAAGAAGACATTCGGAACGCGTTTCTCATCTTCGGGTCATCATTTCTATTATTGTACGCCGACATCTTGGGCGGTGACGAATTAACATGGTAAAAAGAAGCCGACAGACTTCCTCCGTTATCCGAAACTCTGTCGTTTTTTTCCTCCATCGCTGGGTAATTTCAAGACCACCGCTCAGGCTGGTCAAGACCTATCGCATTTTGTCCCTTAACGGCTATTCGGGAGTAAAAATGCCTTCACAATGGGATCTGGACCGCGTCAGGCATGCCCTGTCAGCCTGATCTGGCTCATGTGCCGCAGCAAATCGGGATCAGATTTGATACGTAACGGCTTGTCTTATTGGATGTGGTCCAGGTCCTGATGTTAACGGGCCGGCCTGATCACGCAAGTAGAGTGATACCTTTTGATGGCCTCATGTGGCACTGATGTTGTTTTACCAGCCTGATCATACAAGTAGAGTGATGCCTTTTTATGACCTAATATGGCACTGATGTTGTCTGGCCAGCCTGGAATCTGGACCGTGTCAGGCTTGCCCTGTCAGCCTGATCTGGTTCATGTGCCGCAACAAATCGGGATCAGATTTGATACGTAACGGCATTTCTTGTTAGATGTGGTCCAGGTTCTGATGTTACCGGGCCAGCCTGATCACGCAAGTAGAGTGATACCTTTTGATGACCTCATGTGGCACTGATGTTGTTTGACCAGCCTGATCATACAAGTAGAGTGATGCCTTTTTATGACCTAATATGGCACTGATGTTGTCTGGCCAGCCTGGAATCTGGACCGTGTCAGGCTTGCCCTGTCAGCCTGATCTGGTTCATGTGCCGCAACAAATCGGGATCAGATTTGATACGTAACGGCATTTCTTGTTAGATGTGGTCCAGGTTCTGATGTTACCGGGCCAGCCTGATCACGCAAGTAGAGTGATACCTTTTGATGACCTCATGTGGCACTGATGTTGTTTGACTAGCCTGATCATACAAGTAGATTGATGCCTTTTTATGACCTAATGTGGCCCTGATGTTGTCTGGCCAACCTGGAATCTGGATCGTGTCAGGCTTGCCCTGTCAGCCTGATCTGGCTCATGTGCCGCAACAAATCGGGATCAGATTTCGTACGTAGCGGCATATCGTATTAGATGTGGTCCAGGTTCTAATGTTACCGGGCCAGCCTGATCACGCAAGTAGAGTGATGCCTTTTGATGACCTCTTGTGGCACTGATATTGTCCGGCCAGTTCGATCATGCAGGTAGAGTGATGCCTTTCTGTGACCTAATGTGGCACTGATGTTGTCTGGCCAGCCTGATCACGCAAGACCAGTTGGTCGGTTGACGACCTGATGTGGCTCTGAAGTTGGTTACATCGGGCCAGCCTGATAGGGCGACTCTTCATGATATCTAACGTGCCCCGGATGTGGGTACTATCTGGATAACTTGATCCCTCATGGTTTTCATAACAGGAAGGCATGACTCCTTCATGTTCATTGCGACCTGTCTCAAGAATGGCCAATGACTGTGCAATGGAAGCTTCCAACCATCGCCAATGACGTTCCGGTGTTGCAGCTTTGCCATCATCAGTGCGAAGGTAAAGTTTTGAAAATCACCGTCGCGTTCCGCGGCCATTCCGCCTTGAATTTCCGAGTCTCGTATTACCCCAGACGATCCCGCGCGGTCTGCACCGATTTGCTCCCTCGACGCTGCGCTCTTCCCAAAGCGCATCTTTGGACCCGCGGGTGGCCCCACGCGGCTGGGGTCTATCTCGCTTTCATGTTAGTTGCTTCTGCGTTCTTACACGCCGGAGAAACCGAGAGGTCCCGAGACGCACCTCTGGCTACGGCATTAATAACACTGGTAGCCGCTCATATGTTAGACGTCCACCCCGCGCGTTCACCGTCTCAGGCTTCTTTGCGCCTCGTAACCGTTTCGTTCTTCCACGCTGGAAGAGACTATCTCGTCTTCTGCGGGCCTGCAGGTTAGGCGGCGAGAGTCTCGAATCTTTCACTCGGGAGCGAGAGCGATGAGCTTTGGTACCTACAGCGTAGCGAACCCAGCGAAACTATACGGTATCATCGTGGTACCGTAGCTACATGCCAGTGCAACTTGTTCTTTTTTCGTTTTTTAAGCATACTGCTGCATCCAAGTTTATTCTAGACGGCCAGATCTTCGAAGATCTATCACCATGAGAAAAATGACGTAGATGAGCAAAACGAAGTTCCAGGTCCAGTTTAGATAAGATGACATCTTGGTCTGAAATCTGACTAAATGTCTCCGATTTTCTATCCAAGTACATGAGATAGACCTGACACGAATGCTTGATCATCTGGATCTATGACTGATCTCAAGAGATCTGCATCATACTGCTGCATCTAAGTTTATTCTAGACCGCCAGATCTTCGAAGATCTATCACCATGAGAAAAATGACGTAGATGAGCAAAACGGAGTTTCAGGTCCAGTTTAGATAAGATGACATCTTGGTCTGAAATCTGACTAAATGTCTCTGATTTTCTATCCAAGTACATGAGATAGACCTGACACGAATGCTTGATCATCTGGTTCTATGACTGATCTCAAGAGATCTGCATCATACTGCTGCATCTAAGTTTATTCTAGACCGCCAGATCTTCGAAGATCTATCACCATGAGAAAAATGACGTAGATGAGCAAAACGGAGTTCCAGGTCCAGTTTAGATAAGATGACATCTTGGTCTGAAATCTGACTAAATGTCTCCAATTTTCTATCGAAGTACATGAGATAGACCTGATGTGAATGCTTGATCATCTGGATTTATGGCTAATCTCGAGAGATCCTTAAAAATCAGTATCTAAGAGTACCTCAATAAACGAACCATTATGATGTACACAACTGATGGCGGGTCGTGGGCTAGGTCTTTAGCACATCCTAGTTGGCGCGAAATGGTAGCGTTTTGAGATCCGCCACTCTGGAAAAGGTGCAACAAGGCGGAGGATCAGAAATCCAAGTCCACTTTGGATGAGATACTCGACACCATGGTCCAGAACGTTGCTAAATGACGTCTGATTGCTGCCTCACCTCTCTTCTGCTTTGCATGGACCTGATACGTTTTCTTCCTCATCTGGACTTAGATGGCCATCTCGTCAAACCCTACCCTGCCATTCACCATCGGTTTCCGGCGATGAAGTCTCTCTTCGGAAGACCCAATTCCAAAATTCGGACATGATGAAGACCACTTTGGTTTTCAATCTCACCAACTGCTACCTCATTTTCAGTGTCCAAATTAGCGCAATCCGAATAACCTTTTGATATCCACGTACGGACATGGCTGAATTTCCAAGATTCCCATTCCCATTTTACTGGCTTCCCTCATTCACTTCGAAGCTCATCTCTCGACTCCCGTCCCCTGTTTTCCTCCGCGGGGATGAACTCTCTCTCTCTCTCTTGGTGTCTGTCTCCTTCTCACCGTGCCGCAGGATTATAAATCCTTAATACAGATCGGCACGCGATCCTCGGCTCGTTAGGGTGATGCATGGCCGACTGTGGTGTCCCGGGGTGTACGGTAGCCGGCTGCCTGGGGTTCGGGGCACACCGCGGACATCGTGACCGGACTATCGTATGCTCGCGCGCATCCTTCTCTCCCTTTCTCGCCGTCCCGATGTTATTGCGTACATACCTGCAGAAGCGAACGGACATACGCATCTATGGACAGAAGAGAGAAAGTGGCAGGCGGAGGAAAAGGAGAGAACGAGAGAGGCGATACCGCCGGTGAGTCCAGCAGCCGCAGAAGCACGCCTGTGCGCCCCTCATGGTAATAATGAGAGATCGCAGATACGGCTCGATATTAATTGTGCGCATCGAGTGAGCCCTACCGGGGAGCTGCCGCTTCTGTTGCTTCGTCCATGGTCCTCCTTCTCCGACCAACGCGACCCGTCCCGCTTCCACCTCATGCTTGATCACAGTAGCTGAATTGCCGAAGCGCATGTGTTCACGAAGGACAACAGCGCTGCTTCCAGCGGGAACGAGTGAGAAAGTCACGTGTACGAGGAGAGAACGAGCTGCTACCCGGCTTACCCCGATCATGCTGAGCGATACGGGATGTATGAAGTGAACCCTCGGACATGGACACGATCAAGCATCGTGGAACACGCTGCAATTCTGCGAGATTCCTCACGTTGCACCATCATTGATGGGCTGGGCTGAATTTGCAGAGAAACAAGTCGGGGTCCACAGACGAGATTTGACGAATCCTAGGGTTGGACCTAGTTAGGTTGAACCCAACTACAATGCAGATCTGGATGGTCTATGTGATTAGGCTGCGGGATTCCTCAGGTTCAACCATCATTGATGGGCTCGGCTGAATTCGCAGAGAACCGAGTCGTGGTCCACAGACGAGATTTGACCAATCCTAGGTTTGGACCTAGTCAGGTTGAACCCAACTACAATGCAGATCTGGATGGTCTATGTGATTAGGCTGCGGGAATCCTCAGGTTGAACCATCATTGATGGGCTGGGCTGAATTCGCAGAGAACCGAGTCGTGGTCCTCAGACGAGATTTGACCAATCCTAGGCTTGGACCTAGTTAGGTTGAACCCAACTACAATGCAGATCTGGATGGTCTATGTGATTAGGCTGCGGGATTCCTCACGTTGAACCATCATTGATGGGCTGGGCCTAATTCGCAGAGAACCGAGTCGTGGTCCACAGACGAGATTTGACCAATCCTAGGTTTGGACCTAGTTAGGTTGGACCCAACTACAATGCAGACCTGGATGGTCTATGTGATTAGGCTGCGAGATTCCTCACGTTGAACCATCATTGATGGGCTGGGCTGAATTCGCAGAGAAACAAGTCGGGGTCCACGGACGAGATTTGACCAATCCTAGCTTTGGACCTAGTTAGGTTGAACCCAACTACAATGCAGATCTGGATGGTCTATGTGATTAGGCTGCGGGATTCTTCACGTTGGACCATCATTGATGGGCTGGCCTGAATTCGCAGAGAACCAAGTCGTGGTCCACGGACGAGATTTGACCAATCCTAGGTTTGGACCTAGTTAGGTTGGACCCAACTACAATGCAGATCTGGATGGTCTATGTGATTAGGCTGCGGGAATCCTCAGGTTGAACCATCATTGATGGGCTGGGCTGAATTCGCAGAGAACCGAGTCGTGGTCCTCAGACGAGATTTGACCAATCCTAGGCTTGGACCTAGTTAGGTTGAACCCAACTACAATGCAGATCTGGATGGTCTATGTGATTAGGCTGCGGGATTCCTCACGTTGAACCATCATTGATGGGCTGGGCCGAATTCGCAGAGAACCGAGTCGTGGTCCACAGACGAGATTTGACCAATCCTAGGTTTGGACCTAGTTAGGTTGAACCCAACTACAATGCAGATCTGGATGGTCTATGTGATTAGGCTGCAGGAAATCTTGAAATCTTGATTCTTCAACGTTTCACAGATTTGGGTTTCGATTTAAAGCTTGCCAATCATGTCATATCCAATGCATCGACGTGGGACCTTGACGGGTGTGTTGCTTACTTTCCAACGTTCCGTTTTTACTACAATCAAGTTGAAAAATATCGATTACCGGCAGTGTTATGCAATTATGAAAATGGCGGATCTGCCAAACAGACGTGGAACGCTGATCTAGTGCAAAAGTGAAGGGCGCCGGAGCAGAAAAAGTTACTAGGGCACAATGGGACTGGGGCACAATGGTATTGGGGCAAAATGGACCAGCAAAAAAATCGACTTTAATGGGACTTTCCCTTGTCCCATTTCGCCATAATCCTATCATACAGTGGACTTCATTTTAGCATTTCATACCATTCTGCCCCGGTATGCCGTTTTGCCCCGCTCTCCCCTACGCGCCTTCTCTATTCAAGGGGATACATCTACTTGGTCAAAAAAGACCTGAATTTAAAAGATAGAACAACTCGAAAGGATACACTGAAGCAGATGATTCGAGACTTCATTAGAGGACCTCGGGAGGACGAGAGAGCGAGAGTGCAAATGAAGAGGGACGCGGAGTCTGCGGCTCCATGGGTGTGGAAGAAAATCCAATGAGCCTTTCGCGAGCGCCGGGGACGGCGTAACGGACGCTCGAAGATAAAGCGAAGACAAGAGAGACCAATCCTCGAGTCCTAACGTTCCGGACACGGGGACCCGAGTGATTACGAGGAGCAAAGTCGCTGAAGCGACTCGCGGACTGGACAGATTGAGACGGTCTTATAAGCCTCCCCTCCGGACTCCCATCCAACTCCGACGCCTCTTTCTTCCTCCGGCACTCGCGCACTCCGTCCTGCTTCACTTCCCTTCCCACCACTTTACGCCCATCCTCGCCGCTCGGCCTCCTCACTCTCGTCCTTTTCTTCGCCATTCGCTTCCACGTCGAAGTGCACACTATATCTATAGGGACGTTATGTATCTCGGATGCTAGGATTCGACATAGGTGGGGCAAGATGGAACACGAAAAAAAAATCATTTTTCCCTAATCAGGAATTCATTTAAGGCCTCTTTAATTTTTATGAGCAAGCCAAAGAAGAAAGTAGTGAAATGGCAATGTGCAAAGTTTCAGTGTCCCATATTGCCCCAACATATCCTACCAAGCTTGGCTGCGACTCGCGGATCTCTTCTTTACTCTCTGTCTTCTCTTTTTCGCCTACGACAAGATCCCATTCCCGATTGGTTCGCCTATACGAGGCGATACAGGGGGGAACGAGGGGGGTTCCCTTCCGGCGGCTCTTTTTCCTCTCTTCCTCATTCAGTTTCTCGTTCTTCGCTCTTCTATCTCTCGAGTGTCCCCTCGACGAGGACGAAGAGCCACTTTGAAGATACGATCTCGAAACAAATTACGAGTCCTGTACGGCGCTCGATTCCTCTTCGGCCGAGCTACCGGGCGCGCGGAGCTTCGACCAGACCGGTAGGCAGGTCTTCCTACCCATCGGCGAGAATTCCATCCTTTCCACTTTCCATCGCCGCTGAGCTCCTTCCACTCTTTCCTCCGAAAATTTGCCGGCCTCGTCGGCGAGCGTGGAGTTTCGCAGCTGAATTAAAATAATCGAGACCCGTTAGCGCGGGATTCGGGACCCGTTTCTTATCTGTCCTCGTATCGCTTGTATAAACAGTAGCCGAGCCACCGTGCCCGGGTAGATCGAATCGCAGACGGTCAAATGGCCGAGATGCTTCCGCCTCGCGCCGTTTTCGTTGAAGACACGAAGATAAGAAACGGATTGATGTGTCGACCGTAGGCTCCCAATTTAGATCTCACACTAGCCGGCGTTCGGGATTCTTATTGAATTGCTAAAGCTTTTGGAACGTGTTGTCGAACGCAAACCGGCATTTTAAGATCCATCGAACACTAGTCATGATTCTGAAGGACTTCATTGGTGACGTTTCCTCGGAAACCATTCACGTAATGGCAAAACTTACAATACGGTGTCGTAAAACTCTTAAAGGTTATTAACGGCGTGCACTGGCCCTTACAATCATTCTCAGACACTCATAGAGACTGTCACGACAGCATCCAAACAACCATTTCACATAGTGCCACTTTGACATCTTTAAATCACACGCTCGTGGATACTGAAAGATAATTATAATAAAGGGTTAAGGAATCTCATACGGTCTCGAAGACACTGACAAAACCTTGCAGGAACTCACATACACTCGCAGACACACACGGAATCTCACAGAATCTTATCGACGCAGACTGACACTCGTAGAATCTCATAGAGACGCACATAGAATCTCATAGAATCTCACAGAATCTCACAGAATCTCACGAAATCTCACAGAATCTTACAGGATCTCACAGAATCTCACAGAATCTTACAGAATCTCACAGAATCTCATAGAATCTCGCAGAATCTCACAGAATCTCATAGAATCTCACACAACCTCACAGAATCTCATAGAATCTCACGGAATCTCATAGAATCTCACGAAATCTCACAGAATCTTACAGAATCTCACAGAATCTCATAGAATCTCACAAAATCTCATAGAATCTCACAAAATCTCATAGAATCTCACACAACCTCACAGAATCTCATAGAATCTCATAGAATCTCGCAGAATCTCATAGAATCTCGCAGAATCTCATAGAATCTCACAGAATCTCACAGAATCTCACAGAAATCTCACGAAATCTCACAGAAATCTCACGAAATCTCACAGAAATCTCACGAAATCTCACAGAAATCTCATAGAATTTTACATCTTTCAGACATTTACGGAACCCTACAGACACTCACTCAACTTCAGAACGTCTCAGACATTCCCGGAGTCTCGTAGAATCTCGCAGGCACTCATAGAATTTCACAGACCCCAACGAATTCTTGCCGGCCATTACAGGCACATTGTACTCATACTCCCTCGAACACCAAGGAATTACTGAATCTCAAATTGCGAAAAATGTAAAGCAATCCTAGAACTGGATCGCTTTACATTGCTTCAACAGGTTCAGAACTCTATGTGCAATGACGCCAATTACAAGAATCACTGACACTTGTTTTACGCTTGTGACATCGAAACACCAGAATGGGAAGCGTATGCTTTTGTGTCCCAACTGAACAATGGATAGTGAATCAATAAGATGCATCAGAAGGTATCCAATCAACCAAAAGAATAGTTTTGAAAAAACCAGGTTTCTCTTGAAATCGCTATTTTCTGCAGTAGTGTTCCGAAGTGAACCATCGAAGAGATGCTGGGAAGCGAATTAAATGGAGAAAAGATGTCGAAAAGGAAGCCTCGGTCAGAGGATTTTAAAACTGCGATGTCCGAAATCCAGGACCATAGGATATCGTCCCGAGATCCGGCTTACGTTAACACCTGATCGTCCTTCCAGCAATTTCGTCCTTTTCCTCATACCTTGCCCTCCCCAGGGTATTACTGTAGCGGAGCAACTCCCCCCCCCCCCCCCCCCCCCCCCCCCCCCGCACATCCTGAGCACTTCCTTTTTCCGTTCGGTTCTTTCTCTCATCTTCGCCGAGCGCGCAGAATTCCAATTTTCTTCTCTTCCTACGGCCCAAGAGATGGATTTCTCCTCTTCTCGGCTACGCTCGGCGAGATCCTCTTCTTGCTTCCGCCGCTTTCCTGCCAACGCCGGGGTTTGGAGAGCGAACTCAATCTGTGTCTCGCAGCGGATTATCGGGATTTTCGCGACTGCGACTCCCCGCTCGCGTCTCCGCCGCGGCGAGGACGAGGACGAATCGCGAGACTCGCGTCTGAGCCCCGGAGGCTCTTCGAAATCGATCCTCCCCTCGTCGGCTCCTCTCTCGCCGGCGAAAGACAGAAAAAATGAAGGAGCAGAGGAAGATGGGAGTCGTCTAACGATTCTTTTGACTCGAGACGACGAAAAGTCCAATTCGCGAGTTGATGCCAATAATCCGAGGCGATATTGAAGACCTCTCGCGATTCGACGGATCGACGGCATTGATCGAGGCGAATGTTTGGGACTCTTTGCGAGTTAGGTAAATCTCACAACAACGTCGCTGGTGATTGGAGATTCCTGGAATCTCGTCGATTCGATCTAGTTCTATGGTTACCCGGTTTTCCATTCGTTATGGCCAAACGCCATATTCGGCAAAGGCTTCCGCAGCCTTGTCAAGCTTCGCAGGTGGACTGAAAAAGCTTCGGGCTGGAGAGAACCTGCACCCTTCGAAAAATGGGTCGTTGGACACGGAACCAGTATCATTGGATGCAGCGCTAGGGTGTTCGTCGGCCTAGGGTTTTTTTCACCTGCACGTGCATCGGCTGATCATCATCAGAAAGGTCCACTTGCCATGTCGGATTCTGATGGATTCCGACTTTTCTATTCCTGAGCGCCGGAAAAGTGACTTGGAACGAAATGGTCGCGGTGACGAAAGACGCGGAGAAAATGGCGGAGGCGAAAAATGTCCCCAGAAAGAGAACCAGGGCAGCAAATGTCCCCAGAGAAGATGACTTAAGAAAAAATGTCTTCAGAAAACAAAGCCAAGAACGAAAATGTCCCCGGAAAAGATAGCTTACGAAAGAAAAGGCAAGGAAGAAAATGTCCCCAGAAAAGATGGCTTACGAAAGAAAAGCAAGAAAGAAAATGTCCCTAGAAAGAAAACCAAGAAAGCAAATGTCCCCAGAGAAGATGACTCAAGAAAAAAAATGTCTTCAGTAAGAACAGCCAAGAACCAAAATGTCCCAAGAAAAGATAGATTACGAAAGGAAAGGCAAGAAAGAAAATGTCCCCAGAAAGAAAGCCAAGAAAGCAAATGTCCCCAGAGAAGACAGCTTAAGAGAAAATTTCTTCAGTAAAAACAGCCAAGAACGAAAATGCCCCCAGAAAAGATAGCTTACGAAAGATAAGGCAAGAAAGAAAATGTCCCTAGAAAAGATAGCTTACGAAAAAAAAGGCATGAAGAAAAATGTCCCCAGAAAAGGCGGCTCAAAAAAAATTGTCTCCGGAAGAAAAAGTCTATGGAAAAAATATCTTCAGGAGAAACAACCCGAGCAAAAAAATGTCTTGAGAAGAAAAAAGTCCCTGAAAAAAATGTCCCTAGGAAAAAAAAGTCCGCAGAAAAAAACGATGCTACCATCATTTTTTCGCGGCTATTTTAATCTTGGTACCGAATTTTCGATCTCCATCGTTCGATGGATGGATCAGAAGTAGCAGCAGAGTTGGTGACGAATCAAAGCCGCATCGAAGCCTACATCTCGGAATTCCCTTTTCCCATTTGGACGACACAGCCGACAGGCAGGCGAAACGTTAGTACTAAAATACACGGGTAGTTTGGCGTATATGAAACGGAAACCCCTTTGCGCCGACCGAGCGTGAGACATCAAAGCACCGCTAGGTCATCCCTTAATTGTTCGCGAAAGCTGATTCGCCTCCATTCACTCTTCGTCACCGCGGGCGAAACGGCGAGGGACAAAGTGTTGGTAAACCTCGCGATTGTCGACGAGACAGCGAAGCCTCGTCCGTCGACACTCTCGACATCGGCGAAATAATTTGCAGAGGAAACCTCGCGGAAAATCTCCGTGTTTCTCGTTTTCGACTCCACAGGTATTTCGTTTGCGACGAATGAATGGCGAAATCCTGACGAAAAGCTTCCCTTTCAAGCCGTCGGCGAAGATTAGCACTTGTTTGCTTTCTCGCGACGATATTTGCATCAATTCACCAAAAAATTGCATCAAATTTTGCCTTTGCAAAAAAATCCAAAAAATCAGTCAACAAGGTATTTTTTTCTGATTAACCAGATTTGTATTTTGTCAAAAAAAAAAAAAACGCACAAGTCGAAGTAAAATTTTTTGGGGGTGAAACGACATTGATTTATCACTTAAAAAAAAAAAAATTCAATGTCGCCTTTCAGATATAAATTTCACCCATGCCTTCTCGATCATCCATTTTTTGCCGCACTTTTGTTCATTTCTGCAAAGTTCCTCGTCTTTCATTTTTTTCTCGTCGATATTCTTATCAATCGCAACGAATGCCACGAGAAAAAAAATCAACGACTGAACGGACATCAAAAAAGCCTTATAAACCAATAAAAAAGAAATAGATTTTTTTTTTTCTTATAATAATAATAATAGTTAAAAAAAAGTTCGTGACACTAATTCGCAACATCTGGATCGAAACGATGCAAGAAAAAAAGAAAATAATCCAGGAAGATAATTGGCGTAAGAAGCTTTTCCCGCTGGTGCGTCTTACGTTCTCCACGTGGGGGGTTTCTTCGCATTTTCGTCCTCTTCGTTTTTGCCAACTTCAAAGGAATACGCTTGCAACGCCCACCCCCTCACCCCCGTAATCGCCGGCAACCTTTTTAACGTCGTTTGCTTGAGTAATTCTCAGCTTGGTTTTTTCTTTAATTTTTTCTTTTTTTTTTTTTCAAATTCATTCAGGATCAATCGGCGATGTAACGAGTTTGAGGGATGAAAATGTTGGGTCGTCGGGTCACCATCGATAGTGCTCCGAGGGTTTTCGATATCGTTGCCGATGATTAATTTTCAATCGCGACTTAATTACGCGGCCGGCAAAGCTCTCGCCTCGTCAGCCCCCCACCCATGGTCGGAGAGAGGGTAAATGTGGGGGGGGGGGGGGGGGGGGGGGGGGTGAAAGGGCTTCCAATCTTTTCGTCTTCCCTATCCGGCAACTCAGGCGTTTCCACTGTCCCGACTCCGTTCCCATCCATCGGGACGAGTCCTTCGCGTGGACTCTCTTCGGACCGGAGATAGGGAAGAGCGGGGCAAAATGGCATACCGGGGCAAAATGGTACGAAATGGTCAAATGAAGTTCCCCATATGATAGAATTGGAGCAAAATGGGACAAGAGAAAGTCCCATCAAAGTAGATTTTTTTGCTGTCCCATTTTGCCCCAATACCATTCTGCCCTGGTCCCATTGTGCGTGAATACCATTTTGCCCCGGTGTGCCGTTTTGCCCCGCTCTCCCCTACGAAGTGGGGAAAGGCGGCAGATAGGAGAGAAGGTCGATTGAAGAGGCGGAGAGCGAACGAGGCTGCGAGGGTCCATTTGCCGACAAAAAGGAGGATGTCAACTTCGGCGACCCGCTCGTCCTTCCCTTTTCGCTCCGTTCCCTCGTCATTGAACCCGAAGATAAAGAAACGCCCGGAACAGGAGAGAGTGGATGCTCAGGATGGAAGAGGCCGAAGATAGCCCAACATGATTCGGGAACAACGGTAACGGACTTGCGTCAAAGGACAAGCGATAGGAATGATAAGGGTAGGTTTCGGTGGTCTTTTCTTTAAAGGAAGAATTTGTTTTTGCTGGGACCCGCGAAACGAGATCCTTGACATCAAAGAGAGAGTACTTGGATCCGTCGCGGGGAGCTACTTTCGTGCGGAAACAACCGGCAAAGGGTCAAGGTTCATCTAGGATTTTTTTCAGATTTTTTGCTGATGTGTATTCAACATGGACTGCTATGGTCAGGATATGCGAATCATAACCAGATGAAGTCTGTGAAAAGCCAAATGGCCTGTTAAACTTGTGATTACTTCGTTATGATCAGCATCAGCCTGAGACAGTAAGTCGGCTGCGCAAACCTATGCAGTTCTTGAAAAATGATCGCAAGTCCTTTACCGTTGCCTTCAAAGGTAAGGTATTTCTAAATAAGCATCCTATGAAAGGTGGATTGATAGTAATTGTTATGATCCTTAGGCTTTTAGGGTTAATGTTGTCTTTATTCTGTGTAATGTCGTTTTACTCTGGAGAGATGAAGAAATCACTGTTGCCATGAGCGTTGAGTTGTAGATGAATGAGGAACTTTTACAGAGCTAAGATCAGTCAAGTCAGTAATCGTCTCTTATGATTACAGTTCCTTTGCGGTTGATGTCATCGTGAAAGAACAGTTTGGATGAGTAAACTTGTGCAGTTTTGGATAATAGAACAAGTCTGCATCGACATTGTCATACAAGATAAGTCATACCTGGATGGAGATCTTTTAGAGAGCTAAGATCAGTCAAAACAGTCTTCCACCCTCATGATTAGTGTTCTTTTACGGTTGATGTCATCTCGAAAAAAACCGTTTGAAGGAGCAAACTTATGCAGTTTTGGACAATAGAACAAATCTGCATCGACATTGCTATATAAGAATAAGTCATATCTAGATGGAGATCTTTTAGAGGGGTAAGATCAGTCGAATCAGTCTTTCACCTTCATGATTCCTGTTCTTTTATGGTTGATGTCATCGTAAAAGAACAGTTTGGATGAGCAAACTTATGCAGTTTTGGACAATAGAACAAATCTGCATCGACATTGCATTGCATTGGAGGGGTAAATCAGTCAAATCAGTCTCCAGCCTCATGATTCCTGTTCTTTTATGGTTGATGTCATCGTAAAAGAACAGTTTAGATGAGCAAACTTATGCAGTTTCGGACAATAGAACAAGTCTGCATCGACATTGTCATGAAAAGTCATATCTAGCCGACGATTTCTTGGAGAGCCAAGATCAGTCTAATCAGTCTTTCACTTTCATGATTCCTGGTCTTTTATGGTTGATGTCATCGTAAAAGAACAGTTTGGATGAGCAAACTTATGCAGTTTTGGTCAACAGAACAAGTCTGCATCGACATTGTCATGACGGGCCATATCTAGCTGAGGATCTTTTGGAAAGCTAAGATCAGTTGAATCAGTGTCCAACCCTTCTGATTGCTGTTCTTTAACGGTTGATGTCATGGCGTAAGAACAGTGAACATCGGTGTCAGAGTTGCTCAGCGATGATCCAACTTCGGCAGTTTTGGATAAATGAACAAATCCGCATCGACATTGCCATATAAGATAAGAGATACCTAAATAAGAATTCTATGAAGGGTTACAACGTCCCTTGTGGATTAAACCGCGGCAAACGAACCCTCCAATCTCGTGTCCTTGCGAAATGATTAAAACGGCGAAACTATTGAAACTGGAATGCCATTATCAGAGGAGACGGCTCATAATCTCCACAGAATCATTGATAACAAGTATCAATCCCACTGTCCAGATGTGAATAGGCCGGCCAATGGGATTCTCAGCGGATTGTGTGTTACCAGTAGCTCATGAAGGCTCGTCCGACCATTCGTCGGAACACCGTTCCATGCAACTGCTCTATTGCAAGCTGAATCCGCAGCCGATCTCCGGAGCATCAGGATCTGATTGCGCGAGGCTCTCGCGAGCGCGTGATTAGATGGCCGGCCGGCAGGACGTCGGTTGTAATGGTGGTTGTAGCAGAGCCAGCCACGACCTTCATCGCACAGCAGCTCGGAGATTGAAACCGCGAGGGGGCAACGACAGCGCCGGATAGAAAACGGGCAAAGGGGGATGATGGGATCGACCCGCACGAGAATACTACGTGGCCCAGCAGAGATAAAAAGAGGGATTGTAGTACGGACTGGCTCACGTAGCCGAAGACCGCTCGGTGGAGACGTAAAAAATGCAATCGGCTCTTAGAGTAATGAAAGCTGCTCCCCTGTCGAAGAGGACTTCGGTCCTTTTCTTCTGACGACTCCTCGAGCCCCCAGGTTTTTTCTTTTTTCTGCGGTATAACATTCTGCCCGGCGAACGACAAACTGCTTTTGCTGGGGGAGGCGAAGGGAACGGGCTTCGTCAACGGGAGGGGGTGCAATTCGGACGATAGAATCCGCAGATCCCTACACTGTACCTAATACTCTGCGGCGGAAAGCAGGTCTTCAGGGATTTCACGGTTATCCACGACGCGACACTGGAGGGGCTTTGCGAAATGAGTTGACGAGTTGGCATCGAAGCCTTTGAGCAGGTTTCGGTTGTTTAGAACCTCCGTTGGGAAATGTCGTCAGTTCTGAGGACCGACACTTGCTTCTCCGTTGTTGGATGCTTCAAGCAAGAAAAGGGGTGACTCTCGGACACGAAGTAGCTTTTTCATTCGCAATGTTGGTTGACGCGATTTCGCAGAAATAGGATTGGTCAGTGACAAAAATGTCCCCAATGTGGAAAATTAGGCATGAGCTTCCGGATGAAGATTGGTGAGGTACCCAAAATACATAAATTTTGGTCCTTAATGTTACCTTTTTTTATCTTCATGGACAATTCTGCGATTAACTCACCGTGGATGAGTTGGAACTGCAATGAAAATTGCCAGGAATCATTTTCCAGTCATTTTAATGCACCAATTTCTAGTTAAGTGACTTCGACAAAAAAGGGCCCCCAATTTGAGGAATTAGGAATCAGATCCGACGAGTCTGAATATTCGAGAAAAGGGTATCACGTCAAAATAACATATATCTGTGTTGTCACTGGCAAAAATAACACAAAAAAATAACACATCATTAAAAACACAAATGAAATAAGCACAACACGAAAACGACATCACATAAAATGAACACACGGCAAACAAAGTGGCACACAAATGAAGGTAGATTGTTTTGTTTTTTTTTTTTAAATTTAATCGCGAAAATTGTTGAAGCATACGGCACAATAACAGAATTAAAAAACAGAAGAAAGACGTCTTAAAGTGCGGTCGCCCGTCGGGGCGGGGCTTGTACGGGGTGCAGGGGCAGGGCCCCGGTGGGGGGTTCGGGGGACGAAGCCCCCTGACTGAAAAAATAAATACTATTTATTATGTTTAAACATAACACAGAACACAAATGAAATGAGCACAACACGAAAACGACATCACATAAAATGAACACACGGCAAACAAAGTGGCACACAAATGAAGGTAGATTGTTTTTTTTTTTTTTTTATTTAATCGCGAAAATTGTTGAAGCATACGGCACAATAACAGAATTAAAAAACAGAAGAAAGACGTCTTAAAGTGCGGTCGCCCGTCGGGGCGGGGGGTTGTACGGGGTGCAGGGGCAGGGCCCCGGTGGGGGGTTCGGGGGACGAAGCCCCCTGACTGAAAAAATAAATACTATTTATTATGTTTAAACATAACACAGAACACAAATGAAATAAGCACAACACGAAAACGACATCACATAAAATAAACACACGGCAAACAAAGTGGCACACAAATGAAGGTAGATTGTTTTTTTTTTTTTTTAATTTAATCACGAAAATTGTTGAAGCATACGGCATAATAACAGAATTAAAAAACAGAAGAAAGACGTATTAAGGTGCGGTCGCCCGTCGGGGCGGGGGGTTGTACGGGGTGCAGGGGCAAGGCCCCGGTGGGGGGTTCGGGGGACGAAGCCCCCTGACTGAAGAAATAAATACTATTTATTATGTTTAAACATAACACAGAACACAAATGAAATAAGCACAACACGAAAACGACATCACATAAAATGAACACACGGCAAACAAATTGGCACACAAATGAAGGTAGATTGTTTTTTTTTTTTTTTTAAATCGCAAAAATCGTTGAAGCATACGGCACAATAACAGAATTAAAAAACAGAAGAAAGACGTCTTAAAGTGCGGTCGCCCGTCGGGGCGGGGCTTGTACGGGGTGCAGGGGCAGGGCCCCGGTGGGAGGTTCGGGGGACGAAGCCCCCTGACTGAAAAAATAAATACTATTTATTATGTTTAAACATAACACAGAACACAAATGAAATAAGCACAACACGAAAACGACATCACATAAAATGAACACACGGCAAACAAATTGGCACACAAGTGACAGTCGATTGATTTTTTTTCATTTATTTAACCCTGAAAATTGTCGATGCATACGGCAAAGTAACGGAAGTAAGAAAACAGAAGAGACACATCTCGAAATGCGGTAATTAAGAACTGCTGATGTTTCGTTTCCATCTAAATGCGAATATTATATGCTATCCCGCGCGCGCTGCGTGATTGGATGATTTGCTGTGGTATTTTGTGGTGTGATATTTTTTTGTGGGTTTTTTTGGTGTGTGTTATTCTGACGTGTGATATTTTTTTGGGGGTTTTTTTTGTGAGTGTTATTTTGCCGTGTGATTTTTTTTTTGGGGTTTTTTTTTGTGTGTGTTATTTTGACGTGTTATTTTCACATGTGATATGTTGACATGTAACCGAGAAAAGGGTAATTTTCGTCCCGACAATGATTTTTGATGTTTGCGCGACCCTTGTGAACTAATTGGGAGTTAAATTGGGCGGTGGCGCAGAGATCGGTGATCGGCGAGAATTGTCTCTCGAATTAAGAAATTAGGAGTGAGATTCGAGATAAAAATTCGGCGTGTTTTTTTTTTTGCTTCTTGATCAAACCGTAGGAGATAAGCTGGTGGAGAAATAAAGATCTAAATTGGGTGTGTAAGGTGGAACTTAAGCGACGGCAGACAAGATCTTTCTTTCACGAGAAAAGAGACACCGTTGGCCGAAACACAGTAGCAGGATGGAAGAGGGGGGTGAAGGGTTTGTCGTGATTCCCGGTGATTCATAGCACTTTTTATGCGGGGTTGCCCAAAATAATTCACCCTAATGCCCCTGCTAACTGCTGCCGGTTCCCGGTCTTTCGAGCTGCGCCGGGGAAGGGGATATCTCTCACTTTCGCTCCTCCTCCTCCTGCTCCTCCGCCGCGCTTCTTCTTCGCGTATTCTTTATCGCCGACAAAAGTGTCGTCTTATATATCATCGAGTGTCCCAACAAGAGAGCGGTGCCTCGCAAGAGAAGTAAAGAAATTTCACGAGCGTAGACGGCGCGGAAAGAAAAAAAGTTATTATAGAGTCTTAACCCTCATTTGAGCCTTAACCCTCCGCCGGGACGCATCAATTGAAATAAGCCCTGCAAAAATGTGTCAACGAATTTTTTTTTTTTTTCAATTCTTCGACTTCCGTTATCTGTGGTTTTGATTGCAAAAAAGAAGTTCGATGACACTGTGTCTTGAAATTCGAAAAAAGTGGGTTAAGCTCGTCGAAAATAACTCTCCGGGTCAGAAAAAAGCAAAGGGCCTCAGAAAGGTCCAAAATCTTCGATAGATTAATGATTTAATGGACACAAAGTTCCATGATCTCTTAACCTTCTGTAAATTAATCAAAGTGGGTTAAACTCGTTGAAAATAGTTTTCTGCGTCAGAAAAAAAGTAAACGATCTCGGGATGTTCCAACATCTTCGATAGATTAGTGATTATACGAACAAAAAGTTCTATGATCTCTTAACCCTCTGTAAATTGATCAAAGTGGGTTAAGCTCGTTGAAAATAATTTTCCTGGTCAGAAAAAAAGTAAAGGAACTCAGAAAGTTCCAAAATCTTCGATAGGTTAGTGATTTTACGAACAAAAAGTTTCATGATCTCTTAACCCTCTGCAAATTGATCAAAGTGGGTTAAGCTCGTTGAAAATAATTTTCCGGGTCAGAAAAAAAGTAAAGGGCCTCAGAAAGTTCCAAAATCTTCGATAGATTAATGATTTTACGGACAAAAAGTTCCATGATCTTTTAACCCTCTGCAAATTGATCAAAGTGGGTTAAGCTCGTTAAAAATAATTTTCCGGGTCAGAAAAAAAGTAAAGGGCCTCAGAAAGTTCCAAAATCTTCGATAGATTAATGATTTTACGGACAAAAAGTTCCATGATCTTTTAACCCTCTGGAAATCGACTAAAGTGGGTTAAGCTCGTTGAAAATAATTTTCCGGGTCAGAAAAAAAGTAAAGGGCCTCAGAAAGTTCCAAAATCTTCGATAGATTAATGATTTTACGGACAAAAAGTTCCATGATCTTTTAACCCTCTGCAAATTGATCACAGTGGGTTTAGCTCGTTGAAAAAAAATTTCCTGGTCAGAAAAAAGTAAAGGATCTCAGAAAGTTCCAACATCTTCGATAGATCAATGATTTTACGAGCAATAAAGTTCCATGATCTTTTAACCCTCTGGAAATCGACTAAAGTGGGTTAAGCTCGTTGAAAATAATTTACCGGGTCAGAAAAAAGTAAAGGATCTCAGAAAGTTCCAACATCTTCGATAGACCAATAATTCTACAAACAAAAAGTTCCATGATCTCTTAACCCTCTCTAAATTGATCAAAGTGGGTTAAGCTTGCGCGGTTGTTGCGGCGAATGAAAAAAAAAAAAATCATTATAAAAAAAATGTAAAATCAAGACGAGATGGAGCAATTGACATACAGAGTTGAAGACAAATCGCAGCGCGCCTTTGCCCCGGAGGCTTATCGATTCTCGTTTATCTCGAGGTGTCTCTGTCTCCTCCATTCATCGTCATCCACCGCGGTTTCTTCCGCCTCGGCGCGTTACGCACGCGATACAGTACGTGTATAATGTCACGATAATTTTGTATAACTATATCCAGAGTGCTCGGTGGCTTCGGGAGAAAGGAGCCCGGAGAATTACCGACAGCACGAGGAGGAATCAGCGAGCAGACGTTGAAGGAGCGAGCGGAGGTCGTTGCGCATTAATTAGCGAACGAGAAACTCCCGGAGATGGTTCCGGCGAGGGAGGTGGAGACTGAGGAAGAGGCGGATGATGATGAGTGAGCGTTGCTTGCTTGCTCGCTGCTCCGCCAGCTTGAAATCGTTATCAAGGGGTGGCTCCGTGCGCGGGCGCGATTCAACGTAATGCACGCTCTCGTCGGTCCTAATTGCGTTTGACAGTAATTCGCGCACGGTAGACCGCTCTGCCCTGTGTTGCCCACGGCAATTCGAGTGAAGAAAGAAAATGTAATGAAAGAAAAAAAAAAAAATTAAAACGATAAAATATTGCATGTGCAGTCTTTGCTCTCGATTTTCTTCTCGATACATACGAAATTGTTGGGGTAACCCCGACGACGAGGATGTTTAAGGCTTAACCCTTTATTTTTTATTCTCACCGGTTGATCAGAAATACTCAAACTTGATCCGTTGAGCCTTTATACTTCATTTTACCGATTAACCCTATTTGACTCTTAACCCTCTGAGCCGTCAACCCTTAATAGTTCATTTTATAATATTTTTCGATTCTGCCTTTTGTAGCCGCATCGAATCCAGTTTTTTTGTCCTCTAACTCGTCCGAGATATTTGACCGGCTGCAAAACACACGATCTTCGGAGAGCAACTGCGAATTATTGATGTTTCATTTTAACAGGCATCGCGAATGGAGAGTATCAAATGCGAAAAATATGAAACATCGTTGACTATGGAAAAGACGTCAGGTCGGTAGACAACTGACGGGACCTTCTCGTTTTTCCCCCGCTCGTTTATCCAATTTATTATTCTTCCTCGACGTTCCATTGTTGGGTGGAAAACCATTAACGTAATACCCCGACGTTCTTCGAGACATATTGGGTTGTAACTGCACGCGGGCTTTGTCGAATCTATCACGTCGATACCACATCGAGAGATCCGATTTCAACGGCCTCACGGAGACACACGAGCCAATTACGTTGACGCGCCACATCCCCCGATCGTTGCCATTGCGCATTGGAAAATCCCGATGAATGCGATTACTTTATTGAAATTTAATTGACACGCGAAGAGATGTAATTATTGCGTCCTAGCGCTGTACTCGAAAAATAATTGCATCGAGATATTATGTCAATTTTTTTATCGGAGACACACTGTCATTGATGCGAACGTGATTTGTCAAAAAAAAAGTGACAGTGACAGTGACAGTGACAGTGACAGTGACAGTGACAGTGACAGTGACAGTGACAGTGACAGTGACAGTGACAGTGACAGTGACAGTGACAGTGACAGTGACAGTGACAGTGACAGTGACAGTGACAGTGACAGTGACAGTGACAGTGACAGTGACAGTGACAGTGACAGTGACAGTGACAGTGACAGTGACAGTGACAGTGACAGTGACAGTGACAGTGACAGTGACAGTGACAGTGACAGTGACAATGACAATGACAATGACAATGACAATGACAATGACAATGACAATGACAATGACAATGACAATGACAATGACAATGACAATGACAATGACAATGACAATGACAATGACAATGACAATGACAATGACAATGACAATGACAATGACAATGACAATGACAATGACAATGACAATGACAATGATCATAATCAATCGATTGATCCATCATTCTTTTTTCACTAAAAGTCTCATGGAATTACGAAGTAATTAATTTTCTTCAATATCCATAGTTTCTCATCGAATTGTCAATTATCTTTCATCGACTCAGTATTTTTCGAAACATAAAAGAAAACTTTTCGCATCGATCGAAAATCAGAGTCTGTCAATCGCGACGAAGTTTCGATAATCTCGGTGCATAGTCGAGCGAGATGCCGGCGATATGCGAAATATTGTCGTTGAGGCTGTACAACGAGGGTTGTAGACACAGACGGTGTGCCATAAGGGAATTAATCAAGTCATTAGCCAGTGGGATACCCGGTACCATCGGCGCGCGCGCGACACAGCGACGTTCGCTTGATAGTACAACGGCCAATGGCCCACGCACAGAGAGAGCGCTATACGTATATAATGTGTACTCCCGGCATGCCTGTTAATCATCGATCGCTAATTATGCTAAGCGTCGGGGCGTTCGAGCCGGCGGTGTATTATGCACGGCGGAATAGCCTCCGGGGCTTGTGCCGGGCTCTTCTCTCGGTGTCGAGTAGAACGACGTTGGCACTTGGTAACGACGCCGCGCCGCGAGCTTCACGGGATTCCGATATCGTCGCCACATCACCGCCCACGAGCCAGAGGCCGCCCGTCACGCGCTAACACCCGCGCGCCCGAATCGTCGAAACTCAAATCGTCGCGGCGCAAATCGCGGCCTCCGAACGGATCACCCTCGACCGCATCGCTCGTACTCGCTCGATGAAAATACGAGAAAATACAATCGATGAGGATTCGGTCGATCGAATCTTTGCACAGTTCTTTTTCTATTTTTTTCATCAATTTAAGGAGCAATTTTTTTTCATCAATTTCGACGGAATTCGACGAAGTGGCGAGGGAATTGCAAACACTTCTCGATAGTATAAAAATCTGAAAAAATGCATGCTTATTGAAGGTATGAAAAGATTTATTTTGCGCAATAATAATTGCAAAAAGTTATTAACAAATTGATGAAAATGATTCGTTCATTTTTCTGAGCACGTATGAATTTTTTCGGATTTTTATTTTGGGTTCGAATTTTTTTTTATATGAAAAAAATGTGTAAAGAAAAAAAGTTCAAAACCCAGGATAAAAGTCTGAAAAAATCCATCCGTTTTCGGGTAAATGAACGAATCATGTTAAGTCCGAAAGGGAAATTTACGAACCTTCTCTTTTGCATTTTCCAATTTAGTAATTTTTTCTACATCTATAGAATTCATTTTCATACTTAATTAGGCCTGAAAAAAAAAAAAAAAAACTCCATTAATGTTAACGAAAAATCGAAATTTCCAAATGATTACATTCCGTCGAAAAAGAGAACGATGGTTAAAGAAAAAAAAAAAATTTCACGGAATACGAGAAAACAAGAACAAAGGAACTTCGCTAAGCGACGAGACGGTGAGGAAAAAAAATTGCGATAAAAAAAAAATGTTGCGAAAATAAATGACTTTCTCTCCCTTCTGTTTTTTTTTTTTTTTTTTTTTTTTTTTTTTTTTTTTTTTTTTTTTTTTTTTTTTTTTTTTCGGTATATCGCTCGTCCGAGAGTGAGGAAAGACGAAAATTCCGAAGAGTTCGAAGAGACGTGGAAAAAAAAAAAAAAAATATCTCGGCAAGGGGAGGGACGAGCGAGAGACGGGACGTCGAAACGCTCGACGTGAAACGAGGAAGTTTGAGAGGAGATGCCGAGCTCTCTCTGGTCCTGGGTGTTGATGCAGCAACTATACAGTGCCGGGTAGCTCCGAGGTGCTGCCGGGGGTTTATCTCGCTCATCCTCATTAAAAACCCTCCGCTGCACCCTCTTCTTCCTGGCTCACGCTTCTATATCTACTTCCTTCTTCTACCCAACCTCCTCGCGTCGCCCTTCGTCGCTTTCAATCCTTGTTTAAGCTGCGAGCTATCAACTTTTTTTCGCGAATATTCTTCGTCAAAAAAAATCAATAAAAGAAAAAAATTCAAAATCGATATTTGAGATGACATTTGAATAATATGATAATAATGGCATAACATAATAATAATATCAAGGATATGAAGTGACGAACAATAAATAAATAAGCTGCGAGCTGTAAACTTTTTATCGCGAATATTCTTCGCAAAAAAAATCAATAAAAAAAAATATTTCTAAAAATCGATATTTGAGATGAAATTTGAGGATGTGATAATAATAATATTACGGATATGAAGTGACGAACAATAAATAAATGAGCTGCGAGCTATCAATTTTTTTTCGTGAATATTCTTTGCAAAAAAAATCAATTAAAAAAAAATCGAAAATCGATATTTGGGATGAAATTTGAATATAATAATAATGGCATAATATAATAATAATAATAAATAAATATAATAATAATATCTAATAAGGATATGAAGTGACGAACGATAAATAAATAAATGAATAATTCAATTGCCCAGTTAATATTATTTTCATGAATTATTATCTTTATGTAACTCAATTTTTGTATTGCTTACATACATGTGTATAGATTTTGCAAATTAATTCGAAGGTTGGGAATTCATTAATCTGATTTATCTGTATTTTGTCTGCGTTTTTATTATCTTTGCTTCGAGTTTTCGATTTCCAATTTCAAGTCGAATATGAGATAAAATTTGAAAAAGAACTGAGCTGAGTTAATTCATATAATAAAAATATTTATGAACAATACTACTGATATTAAGTTATTAATAATGAATGCGCAAGTAAACAAACAATGGAATTACCTCTTCAATATTATTATTATTATTAATTATTGTATTTGTTTAATTAAATTTTTCTTAATTCATATATTTTATATTTATATTTTTATTTATTTAACATTTACGGATTTATTGATATAATCTACTTGCGTTTCGTTTGCATTTCAATTGTTTTCTCCGCTTTTCAATTTTTTATCGTAAATAAATTTTGGTTCAATAATATATAAAAAAAAAAAAAAAAAAAAAATGTATATATATATATTTTTTTTATTTATTAAAAAACTAGAGAAAATGAGAGAAAAATTGCTGCTCTGATTTTCGAGGATTATATCGAGGGATGGAAAAAATTTCTCGAGCAAAAAAATAAGGTGGACCAGAAAAAAAAGTACGACTCGAAGATGGAAGTGGATCCGACTGCGTAATGATGCGAATTCGATATCTCTCGCGACCCGACGGCCCGCGGGCTTCGTAATTGCGACCTCGGCTTTCGAGCTTTCCATTTCCTCTTCACTCGTTTTCTGTCCATAAAACTTCATCCCCCACGATATGGACGTAGAGACATGACCGCTA
Organism: Ischnus inquisitorius; assembly: GCA_963924025.1. Classification (NCBI taxonomy): domain Eukaryota; kingdom Metazoa; phylum Arthropoda; class Insecta; order Hymenoptera; family Ichneumonidae; genus Ischnus; species Ischnus inquisitorius. The sequence goes on along the minus strand of OZ001255.1, from coordinate 4,804,856 downwards.
AAGTTTTTCGCTCACAGACCCAAATTTGGAGCACAAAATCTATTTCTATCGCCATTTAACTTTGATCTGTCGATGAAAAAAAAATTTTTCTAATTTTTAACCGATACTATAATTTCCAAATTAAAGTCCAACAAAGTTCGATTAGATTTACAAATCCTCCAAATCGCAATCGATTAATTTTATCAATTTTTTCTAACTCGAATAACATTTTTCTTCAAATTTACCTCGATCAATGAAAGTTGACTGATTTTTCACGGATGATTTGAAAAAGTTATGCACTTTTTTTTTCCTATGAAAATGACTTCAATTTTTCATAATACTTCATATAATAATTAAAAAAAAAAAATTCTCGACCCCAAAATTTTCTATTTTACTTTGATACGCGTTCGTTGACCTTCAATCTTCTTCGAAATCTGTCAGCGAAAAAAGCTCAACCACGCTGCTTCCCGATAAAATGTACTGAAGGGCTCCAAAAAAAATGCAGGGTGCTAATTCAGCATATACATTTTTTCAATGCGAAATTTATGTGTCCAGTAATGCACTGAAAAAAAAAAAAAAAAAAAAAAAAAAAAAAAAAAAAATCGGGTACCCCCTTTAAGTCCTCGCCCTACAATTAATTCCAATTTTTTGTCCTAAGGCCCGATTACCAAAAATCATCGCGTTTCGGTGCAAAATCGTCGAATTCCAGCTCGCCGGTGACTGTGCGCTTTCTCGCGAAGCTCCGACAGTGTCGCGGCTGGTTCGTGCCGGGCGGCCGAGGGCGGGGGTGGGTGGTGGTTAAAACAAAGGGCTGCTTGCGGGTTGGTCGATAGTCCACGGCCGCCAATCAGGCGAGAGCAGCCCTCAGCGGGTTGCTCAGTCTCGCTTCGGAAGCTCTCTCGCGTAGAGTCGCAAGTTTCCCTCTCTCGGCCCGCGCGCCCCCTTTTCCGCCCCCGCAGCCTCCCTTCGCAGACGAGAGGAATCCAGAGGGGTTGATGCTGTGTTTCTATACACGAGGGCTCTTCGCGGACTAACCGAGGGTTGCCTCGAACCCTCCCCTCGTCCATCCCCCATCTCCCGCCCCCGGCCCTCGAACACCCCCTCCCACCCCCTCCCACCCCCCTTTCGCCCCTTTCGCGCTCTCTCGGGGGTTGCCCGGCCGCGACGCTGTCCGTCGACGCCGCCGGACCCGTAGAACGACGTCGAAGCTCTTCGCGAAAGCTTCCCCGAGAGCGTCTCCAAGGTGACGGCGAACCCGAGAAGAGGGTGGCAGCTCGCACACTCTCGAACCGGGCGGAAGATCCTCCCTTCTACCGGATTCCGGATTTCCAACCCCCGACTCTCCAGCCCCGAAGCTGCCGAAGTCCTTTCGTACGGGTCTTATTACCTCGGGACGGAAAAACAAAAATGGCAGCGATAGGGGAGGGTGGGGCAAAATGGCATACCGGGGCAAAATGGTACGAAATGGTCAAACAAAGTCGCCCGTATGATAGAATTAGGGCAAAATGGGACAAGGGAAAGTCCCATCGAAGTAGATTTTTTCGCTGTCCCATTTTGCCCCAATACCATTCTGCCCTGGTCATATTCGGCGTGAATACCATTTTGCCCCGGTATGCCGTTTTGCCCCGCTCTCCCCTACGTATCGGGAACTATCGAGGGCTTCTTCCTGACCTCTTTCACATCGGGAACATTTCTCAAGGGGTTGTCTGCGATTTTGGGTGGTTTTTTTGAAACCGTTCGATTAATCCGTTGGGGGTTGAAAAAATCGGAGCATCTCGAAGGGGTAGTTTTTTTGGGGTAGATTGAAAATTGAAAAAAATATTTCGGCTATTTTCGTGCACTTCGCCGGGTTGAAAATGAAACTGATGGCAAATGTTGTCTTGAATTAAAGGGGACGCGAGAAAGGACTGAAGAGGACTTTTTCCGACCGGGTCCGGTTTTGGCGGAAGGTTTCGATCTTCAGGATGTTCAAACTGTGATTTCTTGGGTTTCCGATGAGTTATCGATGTATCTCGGATGGCCATTGTGTTCAGCGGGAAAAAATACACAAGATACGATTTTTTTCAGATTTTTCGAACCCTTTTTTCAACCCTTTAGAGTGCGATGAAAAATGGCAAAAAAGCATCTCAAAAGGGCTCCGTGGCAATTTTTTGCTGATGATTGGAAAATTCGAAAAAAAAATTCTGGCTACGTATTTCGAGGTATTTTTTCGCGCTGAACGCGAAGCCAATTGCGATAGTTGTCTAAAATCGAAGAGCACGCGGGAAATCACCTAGAACAATTTTTTACCATCCCCTTAACGTTTTACCTTTTCTTTTGTCAAACTCGCGACAGATCTGGCTTCAATCGATCTTCGATATATCGATATCGACTTCGATATATCGATATCGACTTCGATAAATCGATATCGACTTCGATAAATCGATGTCGACTTCGATAAATCGATATCGACTTCGATACATCGATAATACTTCGATATATTGATATCGACTTCGATACATCGATAATACTTCGATATATTGATATCGACTTCGATAAATCGATATCGACTTCGATAAATCGATATCAACTTCGATATATCGATATTGACTTCGATATATCGATATTGACTTCGATATATCGATAATACTTCGATAATTTCTCTCGAAAGTCATCAAGAACCGTCGGAAGAAGAAAGTCGAAGATGAAGCTTCGTCCCTGAAAGTGCCTGCTATTTTTAAGTATCAATTAATCGCCTGAAGTTGCATCAATCCGATGAAACCAAATTTTGAAAATTGACTTCAATAATCAATTAATGATCTTAATCAATGAATTCATTGTAAAAAAAAATCTAAAATCCCTTAAAAAAAAAAAATCTCTCTATTCATTGAATAAAAAAAATTATCGGAACAAGTGAAAAGTGTTTTCGCCCAAGAATTTCATCCCTTAATTCCCATTTGTTGATTCGCGATCTCCTTGTCTTTTCCCAAAAAGGGTTTCAACTTTTCATGGCGTTTCGATGTATAGAAAATAACACATCAAAGTAAGACCCAAAGTAAGATCTTAATTAATAAATTCATTGTATGAAAAAAAATCTAAAATTTCCCAAAAAAAAATCTTTCTATTCATTGAATAAAAAAATGTATCGGAACAAGTAAAAAATGTTGTCGGCCAAGAATTTCATCCCTTAATTCCCATTTGTTGATTCGCGATCTCCTCGTCTTTTCCCAAAAAGGGTTTCAACTTTTGATGGCTTTTCGATGTATAGAAAATAACGCATCAAAGTAAGACCCAACTCCCTTGGGCAAGGAAATTTCTCGAGTATCCTGCGAATGGAAATTCCGGCGAAATTGTCGCAAGGAAGGTTTGCTCTCGCGCTCGAGTGTAAGAGGATCTTCGAGTTTACCTTGAATCGCGAACAACGGTTCCTCAGCGAAACCAGCGGAGAGTCTGTTCGGTGGCGTCTCCGTCGAGGGGCGGCGGTGAATTAATTGCCGAGGTTGCCGAGGAGACGACGACGACGACGACGGAACGATGGAAGGAAGATGAAGACGTCGACGTCGACGGCTCACAATGTGCCTCGCTAATTAGAGGAGTTTGATGGGACTTGGCTAATTAGATGGTTCCGGCAAAGCGTCGACGGCGATGCCGTTCTCACTTGTATCCGCGATTGACACAAAGCAAACTTCGATACAATGCGTTCGAGACACTTTGTAACGAGCCAAAAGGACCGATGAGAAAATAAAAGAAAAAAAATAGTTGAGGTAGGTCGAACAAACGTGAGATTCGAAGAGAATTTCAAATCTCAATGGGAGAAAAATCTGAAAGAAAATCGGACACGTGGAAGGTGCTGCGATGTTATTAACAATATAAAAAAAAATTAATTGTTCAACAATTAATTTTTCGACAATGAATTTTTCTTCGAGAAATTTAATTGTTCAACAATTAATTTTTCTCCGTGAAAATTGATTGTTTAACAATTAATTTTTCTCCGTGAAAATTAATTGTTCAACAATCAATTTTTCTCCGTGAAAATTGATTGTTTAACAATTAATTTTTCTCCGTGAAAATTGATTGTTTAACAATTAATTTTTCTCCGTGAAAATTGATTGTTTAACAATTAATTTTTTTTATTAAATTTTTTTTAATTAATTTTAATTGTTTAACAATTAATTTTTCTCCGTGAAAATTGATTGTTTAACAATTAATTTTTCTCCGTGAAAATTGATTGTTTAATAATTAATTTTTCTCCGTGAAAATTAATTGTTTAACAATTAATTTTTCTCCGTGAAAATTGATTGTTTAATAATTAATTTTTCTCCGTGAAAATTAATTGTTTAACAATTAATTTTTCTTATTAAATTTTTTTTAATTAATTTTAATTGTTTAACAATTAATTTTTCTCCGTGAGTTTAGCCACTCCGTGACTTCAGCGTATTGTCGTATTCAGAAAAATTAGGGAATGTTTTTATTTTAAAAAAGTTAGGTTGCTTAGTAAATTGGTGAACAATTTTTTTTTTTTTTCATTAACATAACATTTTGACATTTTTTGACATCATTTGTGAATAACGTTTCGATATTGTATGCAAAATCAATGGATTCAACATCTTCCACGTCTTTTAAAGATTTTTATCGCGTTGAGGAGCGTTAGAAATTCTCTTGAATCTCTTAAAGTGCAGTAATTTTCATGAACTGATTTGTTAATCAATTATCATAATTAATTGCGTAACGAATTTACGCTTTAAAAAATTCAATAAAAAAGAGTTTTTTCGAATAAATTTTCTATCAAAACAATTATTATTATTATTATTATTATTATTATTATTTAGCTTGATTTTTTTCGTGAATTATTTGTAAATTATTACAGCTAATTGCGTCCAGAAATAAAAAAAAAACTTTTGTTAATGTCAATGGAAATTGTTTTCGTTTTCCTATAAGAATAAATAAATGAATGAACAAACGGCGTAGTCGAAAAATAATCATTCATCCTCCGTTAACGAGGCTCGTTTATTCAACACTTATATTTTTTTTTGCTTTTTTTTTATATTTAATATAATACACCTTAAAATAATCGTAAGACCTACATAAAAACCTTATTAAAACACGCTTAATAATACATAATTTTTGTGTCTTTTTTTTTGTTTTTTTTTTTTTATATAACTGTTGTTCCGCGCTAGCTCGATTGGGCAGTATCACGAGGCGTCATGTGCGACCGATGATGGGTAACACTTCGTGAGCTCAGATTTTTCTAAAATCAGATAATGAAAAAAAAATTTCACTATTTTGCTGTATTCGAAAAAAAAAATTTCAGACAATCTTTAAAAGGAAACATCAACCTGGCGATTCGAAAACGGAGTTCATTCTTTCATTTTTCAAACACTAAAAAATAAAAAATATTTTTTTTAAATAAAATTTAGTTTTTATTTTTTTTTACACAAATCAATTTTCATTTTTATCGAGGTTTTTGCAAAATAAATTGTCAATAATAATAAAAATTAATATATGCCTGTCGATAGAACTTTTGTTTTTCTTTTCAGTGTTTACCGCGAAAAGTCTATGAAAAACTATGCTTCTCCGGATCTTTTTTAGCAAATTTTTTCAGACTCTTAAAACGTTTACTTTCAGCCAAAAAATGTATTTTAGTATGTGCTGTTTTTTTTATTAATTGAAAATTTAAAATTTTAGTCCGATTTCGAAGCGTCAGGTGGATAGAACATTTCTCAATAAATTCAAGAACTCGTATATACGAAAAATACTCCATTCCAGATGCACGAGCAATAATAGTTCTATCGAAAATTAATTGCGCGTGCAATTAAAAAAAAATAATAGCAAGAGCAAGTAGAAAAAAAAAAAAAAAATGCATGCGAGCCAAAAAACAATAAAAACACAGTCATTCAAACGACTAAAATTTTGCAAAGTAAAAATAACAATTATCGTTCACTACAAAAAAAAAAAATAACATATATTTGCAAAAAAAAAAAAATTTGCTAAAATAAACCTAAAAAAAAAGATCTAAAAACATGCATTTGTGCCAATATTCGTCGATAATTACCCAGCTCTCTTCGACAGCGTCGAATACAAAAAAAATCTCTTCTCATCGCATCGAATCCTTCGAGGCCTGATCGTTCCATTCGAACAATAAAAAAAAAAATGAATAATTTTCTCTCTCCCGCAAAATTCATTTCCCCCGAGCCTCGAAAATCTCACCGAGATCGAAGTCGAATTGCAATGGACGAAAAAAAAACACAAAAAAAAAATTTCGATGAAAAAAGCAGTTTCGTAGTCGCGCAAAAATTTATAAAAAAAAAAGGGAATAAAAAATCGCGTTCCACGCGCCCACGCAGCGAGGGAGAAAAAATTGCGTGCATTGTTCTGACGCGGATGGAAACCGATCGTTTTGTTCTCCCGAGGCTGCTGGGACTTGCCGGAACGTCATCGAGTGGCAATATTAATTTTTTTTTTTCTTTTTTTTTTTTTTTTCTTTCTCGCGCAGCTACCCGAAGGGAGAAAGAAGAGGATCCTTCGGGGAATCGTCGAGGGGGATGATACGCCGTGTGGCGCGGAGGCGCTGGGAAAACGAGGGAGTTCAATTTTTTTTTTTCGCGGATCATTTTTTTTTTTTTTTTTTTTTTTTTTACAATGCACTGGGAAGATACGAGGTATTGAAATTCGTTGTTCCGGCGCGTCAGTACGGAATGATTTCGCGAATCCGCTGCGATTCCCGCGGGTTCTTCATCTTCGACTTGTGTTTTTTTTTTTTTTTTTGTTTTTTCATCCCCTTCGCAAGCCATTATCTTTCCCTCTCGTTCAATTTCGCTCTCGGCGCGTTGTTTGCGAATGTTTTACATTTATTATTTCGCGGGCATTGAGAGTCGGTGAGGCGGACTCTTGGGAGAGAATTTTTTTTTTTTTTTTTTTTTTTTTTTTTTTTTCAATACACGCATCACAAACGCGATTGTTCGACGATTTGATCGCGAGGAATTGATTAATCGGGTAACGAGGGAAGTGAATAAAAATAAAATTGATGACCCACCGGGATTTATATTGTCGATCCAATTATGCGAAAGCGAGAGAAATGGAGGAGAGGTCGAAAAATCGACTACGATGAAAATACAACATTTTTTGAAAAAAAAAAAAAAAAACTTCGGTCTGCAAAAAAATGATTTTTGTGAAATTTTAGTCGGCGATTCATAGATTCGATGGAAAAAAAAATTCTGACGATTTTAATTAGTCCATTTTTCGAATCGAGTATTCAAAAAAATTATACATATTATTTGCAACACTATTTGATTCTGTTCAATCAATTGTATGGAAAGTGTTCGAAAGATTGATTCTTCGTGACCACAATTCCAAAAAGTTATTAAAAATTAATTTAAAAAAAACTTGCTAAAAAATTACCCGGCAACTAAACTTTTATTTCTGACGAAAATAATTTGTTAATTTTTCTCAATACGTGTGAATTTTTTCAGAATTTTTTCCTATTTTTGGAATTCGTTTTTTGCATTTTTTTAGAAATATCTCGAAATTTTTCGAAGCCGACTGGCGTCTTCGAAGGAAAACGCGAAATATCGAAAAAAATGGGCGCATCGACGAAAAATATATCCGGACCGCTAGCGCGCGATTGGTTATCGAAGACCCGACGAATGGAGTAGACAAGTAATGAATTTTTATTGCCGATCGTTCAAGCTCATCGAGACGATTGATAAAAAAAAAAAGAAAAAAAAAAAAAAATTATCTCGAGATTCTGTTCGATTGGGACAATGGAGACAATCCTCTTCGCCGTCTCTCCATTTTTCTCTTCTACAATCTAGCATCGAGCCGGAGAACTACCCGATCGATGCTTTCGTCGTTCCGAGAAAAATAGGCGGAATCGAGGAAGACGAAGAAGACGTGGAAATGGAGCGGGAGAAGCTTTAGATTTTGCTGCTGCTGCCGGTTCGTGGGAAGGGGATGATGGTTTCAAGATCGCGAATGAGGGTGGTCACAGAATGTCGGGGGTTGCCCAACTTCCCACTGTGGTTTTGCCCACTCGCTTATTCCCGGGCGCAATAGCGCTCTATGCCTTGGTAATTATTTTTCACGAAGGGTGAGAAATTCTGGCGTTGACAGGCTTCGACTCTCCTAATAGAGATTCGTACGTAGATCGATATAATACTATTTGTATGTGTAAATCAACACATATTCTGTCTATATTTTAAAACGGTCCCGCCGCCGTCGCTGCAGCCGTGTTCAAGACGGTAGTTTAGACTATATTCTAAAATCACGGAGCGGGTATGGTCCGGAAAGGGCTAAACTTACGATGTGGCTGCAGTCCCGGAGGGGCTAAACTTACGATGTGGCTACGGTCCCGGAGGGGCTAAACTCACGGAATTGATACAGTCCCGAAGGAGCTAAAGTCACGGACTGGCCACAAGCGGAGTAGCTTAAGTCACGGAATGGCCACAAGTGGAGTAGCTAAATTCATAGACTGGCCACGAGCGAAGTAGCTAGAGTCACGGACTGGCCACGAGCGGAGTAGCTAAAGTCACGGACTGGCTTCTACCCCGGAGTGGCTAAACTCACGGACTGGCCACAAGCGGGGTAGCTAAAGTCACGGGCTGGCCACAAGCGGCGTAGCTAAAGTCACGGACTAGCTGCGAGCCCAGAGTGACTGAAGTCACGGACTAGCTGCGAGCCCAGAGTGACTAAAGTCACGGACTGGCTACGAGCCCGGAGTGACTAAAGTCACGGACTGGCTACGAGCCCGGAGTGACTAAAGTCACGGACTGACTACGAGCCCGGAGTGACTAAAGTCACGGACTGACTACGAGCCCGGAGTGACTAAAGTCACGAACTGGCTACGAGTCCGGAGTGACTAAAGTCACGGACTGGCTACGAGCCCGGAGTAACTAAAGTCACGGACTGGCTACGAGCCCGGAATGCCTCAAGTTACGGACTGACTACAAGTCGGAATGACTCAAGTTACGGACTGGCTACAAGTCAGGCGACTAAAGTCACAAAGTGGCTGTAGCCCCGGAGGCGTTAAAACGACGGAGTGGCTAATGTCACGAAGTGGCTACAATCCCAGAGCGACTTAAGTTGCGGAACGACTATACCTCCGGACGGGTTTAAATTACGGTGTGGCTAGTTTTACAAAGTGGCTACAGTCCCGGAGGGGTCCAATTGCCGGAATGACTAAAATCACGGCGACTAATATCGAGTGAACGGATAAATCTTATAACATTACCTTCATTATATGTTCATTAATTATATATCATGAATGAATTACTATTTTTATAGTGATTCGCCATTTAATATTGTTTTTTTTTTACTTCTTTTAATTTATACAATGTTATTAATTTTTTTTTCTTTCTTAAGGTCTCTCGATTGACAAACGATGAAAAATGGTTGACGATATTTAATAAAATTTGTCATTATTACGAAGGCTCGAGGGGTGGAGCGAGAGGGGTTTATGGCGAAGGTTTCATTCCCTTCGCGGCCCACCCTCGCTTTGGCGAATCGCAATTTCATAACTCGTTTCCCATCGCCCCGTTGAAGAATCTTGCATAATTCTTGTCCCGTTCGGCCGCAGAGATTCAGCCGGCAGGACCCGAGAACGACACTGGAATAATGGTCGGGCTTCGCTCTCATTGTTTTATTCCCCTCGCGGCCCGGGGATTCCCGCGGGTTCGTAAACGGACTCGCTCGCGTTACCAGCTCGCCTCGATGTATATATAAATATATGCATACAGTATTTTCAGCGAGTAGAGGAATACCTCGCGCCATTCTCGTTCGCAAACGAGACCAACGAGCCAGTCACTTTTAAATGGTCTTTCCCCCACCGTCGCCGACGCGCGAATGATTATTATTAGCGAGACGCGAACATCTGGCCGCGACATCGCTGGACGTTGAATGAAACGGTGATTAAAAAAAAAAAAAAAATGCATTATGCACGAAATGTTACGAGGAAATGGACACTGAAGGAGGCGGGGAAAAGAAACGGCAACGAGTACAATATAATCGGTTATAAGGGTGTTATGGATTTAACTACCTCTGTAAATGTGCGAATGAAAGTTGTAACAAAACAATTTTTTTTAAATTGAAAATGTTATGAGTATAATAGATTAGTGTATTATGTAAATAAAAGTTGAATCGACATTATGGATTTTTTTTTGTATGTTATGCAAATGTCTCACCGCCGCTGTCGCTGCGTATAAGACGGTAGCCTAGACGATGTGCTAAAGTCACGGAGGGGCTGAAGTCACGGAGAGGCTGACGTAACGGAGAAGCTAAAATGATGGAGTGGCTAACGTCACGGAACGGCCAAAGCCACGGAGGGGCTAAAATGACGGAATGGCTAAAGTCACGGAAGGGCTAAAGCCGCGAAGGAGCTAAAATGACGGAGTGGCTAACGTCACGGAGGAGCTAAAGTCACGGAAGGACTGAAGTCACGGAGAGGCTAACATAAAGGAGGAGCTAAAATGACGGAGTGACTAACGTCACGGAGGAGCTACCGTCACGGAAGGGCTAAAGCCAAGGAGGGGCTAAAATTACGGAATGGCTAAAGCCACGAAGGGGCTGAAATGGCGGAGGGGCTAACGTCACGGAGGAGCTAAAGTCACGGAAGGGCTAAAGCCACGAAGGAGCGGCTAACGTCACAGAGGAGCTAAAGTCACGGAAGGGCTAAAGCCACGAAGGAGCTAAAATGACGGAGAGGCTAACGTCACGGAGGAGCTAACGTCACGGAAGGGCTAAAGCCACGGAGGGACTAAAAGGACGGAATGGCTAAAGCCACGGAGGGGCTGAAATGACGGAGTGGCTAAAGCTACGGAAGGGTTAAAATCCCGGAGTGGTGACAATCGCAGAGGGGTTAAAATCACGGAGTGGGATCTGATCGGACCTGGAGTACAATTCATGAATGAAATATTATTAAATTATACTAAATATGATAACTTTGACTTCATTGATTTTTATTTATAAACAAACTGTAAATACGTCTATAGAATAATTATTAAATGGAAACAAAGATTATTTATCGATTATATAGAAAAAAAATTGCGGTATTTGCACGAGTTTTCGTGGTAATGAAAAGGAAGAATCGGGGCGTTGTTTGCCGAACAAACGAGCGAGTCTTCAACGATCTTTGGGGAAAAAATACTTCACGATAAATTACGCGATTTTTTGCGAGTTTTCTCGCCGAAAAGCGGAGGCGAGAGAAAAATCACGAATCGATCAACTATAACGATCTCGAGATAACTCGCAAGAAGTGTGAAATTCACGGTGAATTTATTTCGACACAGAAAATTCACTTTATCGCGACCCGTTCTTTTTTGTTTTTTCGGGTGGGAAGAAATTTGCTTTATTTTCGCGGTAGCCCTTTCGGTACAGTCCGACCAAACGCGAGATTCGCAGGGAATTTCGGATGCCGGAAAAATGAATAAAATGCATAGAAATAGTACCAGAATGTTGTTACCCAATTAAAGTAATAAATGGTTAAACAAATCACTCGACAACCGAACTTCTATGCAAATACAAATAATTTTCCCATTTTTTCTCTCCTACGTATGAATAACTTCAGAATTTTTCATAATTATTAAAAAATGTGTTTTTTTCTTCAATCGATATAAACAAATGAACGCGCAATTCATAATAATTACACAATATTCGTAAAATAATTCATACGTTCAAAAAAAATAAAAAAAATATTTTCATCTAAAAAAAAGCTGGTTTGTCGAGTGTGTTAGATAATTATTTTTTTTCACTAATTTGTTAATAAAATTTTGTAATTATTGCTACGCGAAATCAAAATTCTCATCACCTTCGACATTTTTTTTTTTCATCACATCGAGAAGTATCGAAAAAAAAATCTGAAACTCGCGTTCGGCACGACTGTACGTTGCGCACGTCCTTAAGGTTCTCAAAAATCGTTGCGGAGGTTGCGCGGCCGCGGAGAGCGAAGAAACCGAGAGGCCAGAAGGCGAGGATGACTGTGTCGGAACCTGACGACTCACTGCGGGGCCAGAAGTTGGGCGCCCGTTGGCGAGCTCTCCTTCTGGTCCGGTTCAATTTCTGGCGTCAATTAAAAAGTGACGCGGACCGAGGAAAATCGGTAATTAAGGGAGCGGCTGGCGGAGCGCGCGCTCCAATGGCCCTCGCGCTCTCTCGATGTCTCTTCTCGTGTGCCACACGAGAGAGCCCTCTCGCTCGCGATCGCCTCGCTGGCTCCTCGTTTCTCGATCGCTCCGTTGCATATTCGAGCAGAAACGTCAATCCGGGGTCAAATGACACGTCAGCTCGTACCGATTTTGTACGATTTCGAGACATCGAGCTTGGCCCTTAAAGAAATCCTCGCGTGTGGTGTTCATTTCGCATAAGTTCGAGAAAATTGAGAGTGAATTACAAACTCGATGGTAAAAATATCGGAAAAAATTAATTTGCATAATAATAATTGCAAATTGTTATTAACAAATTGATGAAACGAAAAATCGTTCAAGAAATTTTACGGTAAAAAAAAGTTGTTTTTTTATGAAAACGATTCTTTTGTTTTGCTGAATTCGTATGAAAATTTTCAGACGTTTTTTATTGACTTCGAATTTTATGATTTTCCACACATTTTTCCCATACAAAAAGAAATTTCAAAGTCGATTGAAAAAGTTTAAAAAATTCATATATATTCAGAAAAATAAAAGAATTATTTTCTTTAAAAAAAAGTTGGGTTGCCGGGAATTTCTTGACAAATTTTTTTTTTTATCAATTTTTGAATAACAATTTGGAATTATTATTATGCAAGTAGTTTTTTCATTACCTTCAATGTGCTTGAATTTTTTCAGTTTTCTATGCCATCGAAAAAGTGCGATTCACGTAAAATTCGAAGAGAATTTCGACAACTTTCTAATGCAAGAAAAATCTGAAAAAATTCAACCATGCAGAAGATGTTAAAAAAAGTAATTTTCCATAATAATAATTGCAAAGAGTTATTGACAATTTAGCAAAAAAATAATTGTTTAACGACTTAACCGGTGTCTTCTCCTTAGCCCAAATTTATTTCATCCTTTTTTTTAATACTTGTGATTTTTCTGAGAATTTTAACTAATTTTTGAAAATCCATCATTTTTCATCCACAAAAACAATCAAACTTTTTTTTTAATAATTAGAAAAAAATCTCAAATAAAATAATACGGATCAAAAAAATTCGCAAATAAATTTCGATCAATTCGATCGGTTCGATTCATATAATTATCATGATCAATACAAAAAGTATTCATAATATTTATTATTAACATTAGATTAATAGAATATATATTGAAATAAAAATATTATCAATGATCATCATTTTTGTTATTAATGTTATTATTATAATTTTAAGGGTCCGAAAAGGTGTTTAGAAAGCCGCGAAAGTTATCCATATGAATATCAATTTAATCCTCGCTCCCCGACGATACTTATTTCCGTTTTAATTCGCAGCAATAATTTTTTTTTTTTTTTTTTTTTCTTAACGCAAATCGTTAGGCGAACTTTCATCGAAACTTTTGTCCGCTTCGGCTCGTTATCCTTGTTGACTCTTCCCGATGTAGATCCATAAAGGAAGAAACGTATCTTCGACTGTCGGTCGCGGACTCGAATCGAAACTGCCAATTAGACGGCAGAGATGCGATTGTCAATTTTACCCTTTTTTTTTTCTGTTCGATTCAAGCGAATTGCGGAAATAAAAAAAAAAAAAAAAAAATGGAGAAAGGTGCAAAGTATATTTTTCAGGACCATACAAAATCGTTCGCGTTGGTCCGTGCGCTACGAGAACGATATCGTGCCGTTGACTCCGTTACAAAGGAGGACGAAGAAGCGAACGGGGCGACGATGAAGACGAAGAAGAAGAAGATGACGAAGAAGAGGAGGAAGAAGATGAAGAGGAAGGAAAAAAGTGAAGAGACGGGCGCGGTGTAACGCTTCGAAGCTCGTTACTGGCCGTGACTCGACACTCCCGACACCGCGGACCTCTGTCTTGTCCTCCTTTTTCCCTCCTTCTACGCCTCGCACCCCAACCGCGCCGCCTCCTCTTCAGCGTCCCGCGCGGATAAGAGTTCCGAGTCGTCGGCCATACGCTCGAAGCTCGCGCCGCGGCCATGGAACCCTTTGAGTTCGAGCTCGCCGAGGGTACGAGAACGGTATATTGATTTTTTTTTTTTTTTTTTTTAAAGAATTGATTTTTTTTTTTTTACGAATGATGCATTTTTTAAAACATTTTATGATAACACGTTTAATAATTAATAATTATTTTTTTAATTACGAATGATGAATTTTTTAAAACATTTTATGATAAAATGTTTAATAATTATAAATACATAATAATTTGATGATGTTTATTATGTATTATTATGTAATGTTCGCCGCGGGTACGAGACCGATATTGATTTTAAAAAAATTGATTTTTTTTTTTTTTTTTTTTTTTTTTTTTTTTTAATAGAATTAGTTTTATAAAAAAGTGACGAATGATGGATTTTATAAAATATTTTATGAAAGCAATCATTGCTATTGTGAAATGTTTTTTGAAATTGTCTATAAAATTTGTTTCAAAAATGTCATACAATTCAAGTTTTCTTATATTAATATTACATCGATATTACGAAATTTATTATTTTCAATATTTAAAAAAATTGTAATACGAGTCAAGTTTTAACATGCGGTAATATTTATATGAAAACATTATATTCTCAATCGAATTTACTTGAGGATTTAATATTAAAAAAAAAAATGATGTCCATATTGACAGGAGATGATTATTAAAAGTTAAAAACAAATATCAGTAATATATTGATATTACGAAAAAGATTCTTATAAAGGATTTAAAAAAATGGCAATCTCAGTATTTCATGATCTCAATATTGGTAATATTCTCGAAACTTGTTGTGAAATCAATATCGAATATAGAAAACATGATATTTTCAAATGGCCTGTCATAAACAGTGCATAATTATTGATAATAATGATAAATGAAAAAACAATAATTAATAAATAATTATATTATTATATTATATTATATATACTATTTTATTATTATTTTTTAAAATTATTATAGTTATATTTTTCGATGGACAATTTTATTGATAACCCGACTCGCGAATAATAAACAAGAATTGTCGGATAAAAATTGGAACGAAGCCGTGAGACGTTCCGAGAGCGAATAATACACTTTCTAGCGAATTAGCGTCAGCGACGATCGATCGAGCCGAGTCGGCAAAGTGATTAAGATTCGTGACGGTGATCAACGGCTCGCTCGACCAGCGGCGATCGTTTTTTTGTTGTTGCCTTTTTTTCTCCTTTTTTTTTTTTTCGCGCCAATATAAAGCCGCGTGTCTGCGTAGGCTCGATCCCACATTTTCACCGACGATCGGACAATCTCTTCCGAATTATTGCTCCATTTATTAAAAACCATCGATTTGTTAATTCGAGCGCGGCGGCGAGCGGTCTCATTCGATATTAAATCGATCGTTTCATCAAACTTGGCAGGCATTAAGACATAATAGACGCGGCGAAGGAATTTTATTCACGATTATCGAGAGCTCGTAATGCGTATTAATAAGAAAAAAAGAAAAAAAAATAGAAGTCGATGCCATTCGTCGAAAATGAACAAAAAGTTCGGATACAGTAAAATAGGTGTAACGAACTCTCCAAATAATAATAACAATAATAATAATAAAATTAATAAAATACCTCTACAATTCCGTTAACGTCTTAAAGTAACCGATTTTTTGATAGCTCGATAAATAAAAATACATTTTTTTTAAATTATACAGTTAGTTCAGTTGCACTTCATTATTTTTTACTCATTTTTCCGAAATTAATGCGGATTTTTACAAGTTAATTGAAACCGACATTGAAACAAAGTTTATTTTGTTCATTTTATTTATTTTATTTGTTTAATTTGTTTAATTTGTTTCATTTGCTTCATTTGTTTCAATTGTTTAATTTGTTTCATTTGCTTCATTTGTTTCAATTGTTTCATTTGTATTATTTGTTTTATTTGTATTATTTGTTTTATTTGTATTATTTGTTTTATTTGTTTTATTTGTTTCATTTGTTTCATTTGTTTTATTGATTTTATTTGTTTTATTTGTTTTATTTGTTTTATTTATTTTATTTATTTTATTTATTTTATTTATTTTATTTATTTTATTTATTTTATTTATTTTATTTATTTTATTTATTTTATTTATTTTATTTATTTTATTTATTTTATTTATTTTATTTATTTTATTTATTTTATTCATTTTATTCATTTCATCTGTTTTATTTATTTCATTCTCGTTCCACTTATTGCCATCGAAAAATGTCTGACCGAAATTTCATCATCAAAGTTCACGGGACATTAATGCGCGAGTGTGTGAAAGACATAACTGGGCGCAGAGATAATATACGAATATGTTGCATGAGAGCCTATGCATGATTAAATAATGACGATAGTATTAATAATAATGACTGTAGAAGATCGGACGTGCGAGTATTAAACCGAGACGGTTACCGCTGTTAGGATCTCCTCGAGGTCCGTGGGCCGTTTAAATATCACATTGCGCTAACCGGTCGCAACGAAGAGCAGAAGAAGCGACGTGAAGAGGACGAGGAAGACGCCGAGGCGGAATAAGAGGAGGCGAGGGAATTGAGCTCGCCGGCGCACTGATTGCTTCAAATAACCCATTAGTCCTGAATCCTCGAGAAATTACGTGCGCGCCGGTGCGCCGGTGCGAGAAAGAGGCGCGAGCGCGTCTCGCTCTTTGACGTGTTAATCCACACCGCGAGGAACCTCGCGATCACTCGACTTGTCCTGCGCTCGCGAGACGATCACCGAAGCACCGAAGATCATTCCGCTTCGAGCATTTAGTCAATCCTCGAAGACGACAGCCACGCCGAGTGTTGGACGGGACGAAAAATTTCGAGCCGCGCCGATCATTTTTATGCCGCTGAATGCATTTCGAAGCGGTTGCATAATTATCGAGGTTGGAGCACCCATAACTGTGCACGATCAATAATCCGTAACATTTGGAAAAAATCTTGATTTTTCAAAAGATTTTCCCTTTGAATGTCGTTTTGAAGCGTTTAATTCGGATAATCAATTGAGATTGACATTTCGAAGCGATTTTATAATTATCGAGGTTGTTGAAGCACACATAAGTGTGAACGATCAATGATCCGTAACATTTGGAAAAAATCTTGATTTTTTTAAAGGACTGTGCACGATCAATGATCCGTAACATTTGGAAATTTTTTTGATTTTTTAAGGATTTTCCTTTTGAATGTCGTTTTGAAGCGTTTAATCCGGATAATCAATTGAGATTGGCATTTCGAAGCGAGTTCATAATTATCGAGGTTGTTGAAGCATACATAAGTATGCACGATCAATAATTTGTAACGTTTGGGAAGAATCTTGATTTTTTGAAGGATTTTCCGTTTGAATGTCGTTTTGAAGCGTTTAATTCGGATAATCAATTGAGATTGGCATTTCAAAGCGATTTTATAATTATCGAGGTTGTTGAAGCATACATAAGTATGCACGATCAATAATTTGTAACGTTTGGGAAGAATCTTGATTTTTTGAAGGGTTTTCCGTTTGAATGTCGTTTTGAAGCGTTTAATTCGGATAATCAATTGAGATTGGCATTTCGAAGCGATTTTATAATTATCGAGGTTGTTGAAGCATACATAAGTATGCACGATCAATAATCCGTAACATTTGGAAAAGATATTGATTTTTTTTTAAGGATTTTCCTTTTGAATGTCGTTTTGAAGCGTTTAATTCGGATAATCAATTGAGATTGGCACTTCGAAGCGATTCCATAATTATCGAGGTTGTTGAAGCACACATAAGTGTGCACGATCAATAATTTGTAACGTTTGGGAAGAATCTTGATTTTTTGAAGGATTTCCTGTTTGAATGTCGTTTTAAAGCGTTCAATTCGGATAATTAATTGGGTTTGGCATGGGATGAAGAATTGCGCAGATACTGGCGTTCCGATTATACTGGGAATAAACTGATTTTTGTGGATTGCCGGTGAAATGGCGCAGTGATTCAAGAGATTATTGATTTTTTAATGTTTTCTCGATTTAGATTTCATTCAAAAACCTTTACCTTGTACAATACTTGTCGTATTAATGTGACAACCTAAAAATCACGTTCTTCACTTTGTTGCGTATCGATTTTTCTGTAAGTGGACTAAAAAATATTGATATTTCGGGAAACAGCGAGCCGATCAACAAAAATCAGGATTTTTCAACCTTCCGATAGTTCAGACCTCATTCTAAAGCTTCCAGCTTGGGAAATATTCGATTAAACTGATTTGTGTGAATTTCTGGTGAAATAGCGAGGTGATTCAAGAAGATATTGATTTTTGACGTTATCTTGATTTAGATTTCATTCAAAAACCTGTAACATGTATAATACTTGTTGTATTAATATGACAACCTGAAAATCACGTTCTTCACTTCCGCGCCTATCGATTTCACTGTAATTGAACTAAAAAATATTGATATTTGACGAAACAGCGAGCCGATCAACAAAAGTCTTGATTTTTTGACCTTTCAATGATTTACATTTCATTCAAAACCTTATATCTCACAAAATATTCATTGTACGACTACGGCTCTTCGACGAGCGTGTTGTTTACCTCGTCGCGTTTCAATTTCACCCCAACAAAACGAAAAAATATTGATTTTTGGTGACCTAACATGACAATAAAGACCTCGATCCGTCTAGACTCGCGTACGACGTTTCGAGAGCAGCAAAAATAGGTCTAGCGTTCTCTCGTCAGGGTTAATAGCTCGTAGCGCATAGTTCGAAAGTCTATGTGAAGACACGAGTCGTATCGGACGACGATAGAACGGCCGGGAACGGGGCGGAGTCGTGTTTTCGTGAATCAGCGATATTCCGCGAGGGCACGAGAGCGAGGAAAATCAACGGTCTCGCCGTTACCAACGCTAACCGAGCATTCGACACAGAATCGGAATTCCGCTGACTCGAAAAGTCCGTCGCGAGACACAGAAAAACAGGGTTCTCGACGATCGATCCATATGGCCAAATTGGATGATCAACAGAAAAATGTCGGTCTTCACGCAATTTGATGTTTCAACTGGGAAATCACTCAAAATTTGACTTTTTTCTGGTTTTCCCCAAAATTTTAGACTGATCTGGCTCTTTGGTGCGGAAGATTTATCTGCTAAAGCATCGTTGAAAAGATCTCTGCAACAATTTTCCTTTAAGATCTGGCTTCGCCTACTCGGTAGATCCGTTCAACGAGCGCGCCGCGAAGGATCGACTTTGGGAACGAAACTGGAGCAGAATATCGAAGATCAACGAGCGACTGATCAGTCACGCCCCGCGTTAGATCCGAGTCCACGGCATCGAAACCGCGCCTAATTCCTCAAGTCGGTCAAACTCAAAAAAAAAAAAAAAGAAATCGCATGTTTCAAACTACCCAAGAAAACCATCCAAAATTCTCCAAAAACACTGACTGATCGAGATTTTTTTTTTTTTTCAAAATGCACTAACTACTCTTTCGAACGAGCTACATTTCAGTTCGCAACAGATACACATTGAAGCAGAAGCCAAGCAAAAAATATGACTTTTCTACGGTTTTTTGATTTTTTTTTTTTTTTTTTTTTTTTTTCCAAGGCCTGGAGAAAGGAGACTCACCGTGCTCCGCGAAACGTTCAAGGAGCCCGATCCTTGGGCCCTGCTGAGGTAAGAATCTCGGCCGTGGCGAAAGGCGCTCACGTTGGCCAGGACCTCTTGTACGCGAACGTTGCCCCGTCGCGCTCCAGTCCCTGCCAACACACACCACAACCACATCCGTGTCTCAGTCTGGCTAAACTCTTCTGCAACTTTGTTCCCTCTAATTTTTTT